>VIGQ01000199.1:37500-54831 GCA_009663005.1 Actinidia chinensis | reverse complement strand
TTCGAACTATAAAATTTACTTTAGATTTAATTCAGATCACAACTTATGATTTAAACTTATAATACTTAAAACTAAAATTTAGCCTTCGTTAATGAAGTCAAACATTTGAGTCTTTTTTGTAATTTCCCAAGATCTTTATATAACCTCGTACGGCGGATCAGCATCTCAGCTCTAGTCATATTAACAAATACACCACTTTCAGATGAACGATCGTCCCTTCACATTCACCAAAAAAAAAAATAAAAAAAAAAATATACCGAAATCCCACCTCAGTAGTCCAGTACTTTAAAATTAATAAGGATATTGGGAGGCGTGAGGTTACGAAGCCATTATTTTGAAATATCGATAATTAGATTTCTTAAATTATATCTGATCGTCTCTAACCGTCGTCCCCTTTAAGAGTCCCATCACTTTCCTCTCTCGCATTGATATTAATTTTTAAAATAATTAACTAATATTTATCAAAATATTTTTTAAAAATTCATTTTGACCTCTTGTATTAGTTGCTCTTTTCGTCATCTTTTACAGATGACGATGAGAGAGAAGGGGAGGGATTACTTGTCCTGATTGACACATGTTCATTAATAATTATTAATGAAAAAAATAAATTACATAACCTCAAATCTTAATAAATTATAATAAATTAAGCTTTTTAAAAATTTTATAGGGTGACACGGCCACCCTTTTTATTCAGCACTCTCTCTCGTCTCTCTACATATTATTACACATTGTATTTATTGACAAAAAACAATTAGCTAATATTTTAAAATATTATTTTGTTAAAAATCTTTTTTAAACGCCTTGTACCACTAAACTTCATCTTTTATACAGATAACAATCGAGACAAGAGAAACAACGTGATATAAATTTACAACAAACACCTTGATATTTATATTTATGAAAATCAATTAGTCAACCCTCGTGTATCACGATATACACACGTAACATTTATTTACGAAAAAAAAATGTGTTATGTACTACGGGTCATTGCTAATAATAGCATGACATGATCTAGATAGAACAAGTGTATAAAGTATTTAACTATTTGGTTTTTGAGTAGGCTACCAGCAGGCCTTAAATGACTCAATCCTTGTTTCCGCACTTTCATCGCCGTGTTCAGTATGTCCATTTTCTACTGATACGAAATTACCCTCATACATTTCCCCTGTTGGATCTCCTTTCTTGTTCTCTTTTAGTTTAGAGATTTAGGCCTCGTTCTTGTTTTGCCGGATTTGAATAAGGATTCTCCAGACTACTTGGCCCCCTCACCGGATTATAATATCCGACTTAATCTAATGCGTGTACCCGTTTGTTTTGTCCGGACAAAACTCTTAATAAGTGGAGCCATGTTTTGACTCTGTGGCGTTTGTCAAGCAATCCGACTGGACAAAAATGAAAAAAATGACCAACTTAACCAACTCCCTTCACATAATTTTACTTTTACTAATTTGCCCTCACCACATATTGGCATCTACTCTCTCTTCTCCTCTCTCTTTCCTTTTTCCTTTTTTTGTTTAGTTTTGTTTCTTTTTTTATTAGAGTTTTTTATAGATTTTTTTATTTTTTTATTTTTTTATTAAATTAATATTTCTTTTATCAGTTTTTATTTAATTTTTGGATAATCAGCTTTTTTTTTTAAATTAACCATTTTCTTTTTTCCTCTCTGAAAAAATGTTTTTTTAAAATAGTTATCAAAAATATATAAAAAAAAAAACAGTTTTGAAATATATATTTTTAAAAACATTTTTCAGAAAATATAATAGTTTTTCTGTCTTTATAGTATTTATTTATATTTTTTCACCTAATATTAAATAATAAATTTTAATATTAGGGTATTTTTTAACTATTGTGATTAAAATTTTAACTTTTTTTGATTTCTCTTACGAGATAAGATCTGAAAAGGTAAATTTTTTTATTTATTTTTGAAAATAATTGTAAAAATTTTATTTTGAAAAAAAAAATTTAATTTTAACAAAATAACTTTTATTTTTTATAGAGAGAAAGACTGTTATAATTTTCTAAAAATTGTTGTTAATAATATATTATTTCAAAATTATCTTGTTTAATATCTTTTTTTGAATAAAATATTTTTTAAAAAATATTTTTCAGAAAACGTTTAATTTTCAAAAAAAAAAGTTGTTTATCCCCAAAAAAGAACTTATCAAAAAAATTATTTAATAAAAATTAAAAAATATATTAAAAACTAAAAAAAAAGAAAAAAAACTAAAAAATCGAAAGAGAGAGGAGAGATAGAGAAATTTTCTAGGTTAGGGCAAGTAGTAATTTTATAATTTGTCAACTTAAGGCTTAGTCGAGACAAAGTGTCCCACCCCCTAACCCCCGGACAGAATAGTCCCATGTACGACGCGAACATTAGTCGTCGGCACTATTTTGTCCGAGGGGCTTCATTTTCTGTAACAAACGGCGGGACTGGCAACGAGTTTCAGTCCAGTCCTCCTGCCTAGCTGGCCAAACCAACATGGCCTTATGGGTTGGTTGGCAACCGGATAGCATCAGGGGATAAATTTTGAAGGGGGATAATTTTTGAAAGAGGATAACTTTTAACTTTTGTTTTGAATACTTTTTAGAATTGATGGATAAGGGTGTCGATAAGGAAGAAAAAATACAAACTAAACAAAATATAAAATATCTAGTTGAAACTATATATTTTTGTTTCTCTATATATATAACAAAAATAAAATATCATTTCGTTTTCTCTCTATATATTTTTTTTCCTTATCCCCCCCCACCCCCTTATCCACCTCGATAACTTTCATTAGGGTGAATGCACACTCAAAAATTATCCGCCTTTATACCTGCTGGAAAAAAAATTAATCATCTCAGGGGAGAAAAAGTTATGCGATGATCCCACTTGGGCATAAACCATAAACCATCCAAATCGCCGGATAGAAAATACTTATCCGGACAGGGAAAAGTTTATCCCCCTCGCTATCCGTCTAGCCAAACAGCCATTAGTTTTTGCTACAAAAACTGATTTTTTGCAAACTTTTATTTTTCTCTACTAAGAGAAAAAATCAAAGTTGAAATCTAAAACAATTGGAGTGAGAGAGAGCGGGGAAGGTCCTCGTTTGGGCAAGGGTTTATTTTGGGCATACCTGGATAACCTTTTTTAGTTTAGGGTGAGTTTACAGGGGTAGCTGTAGGCAGTGGCTTTTATTTAGCGTGTTTTTTTTGTTTTTTTTTCATTTTACTCTTTTTAATAATCTATAAATGTTAAATATATAATATTTTGTTTGTACCACACAGGCCTAAAGAAGAGATGTATGCATTACTCTCCTCGCATTTTCTCAATTTATTTTTCAGAAAAATGTGTTTGATTCACAAATGTGTGTTCATTTTGCATACAATTAGTTATCACGGTCGGTCGGTTCCACTAATATTCACAATTTATTTGGAATTCGATCAGAAAAGGCCAAATCGTTGTTAATAATAATTCCGGTTATACGATTTGAACTCTAAACTTGACCAAATCGAACGGTGTGATCACCCTAATAGTTCAAGTAAAATTAATTAGAACTGGTATTTTCGAGTAATGTCACCTAATAAAAAATACAATAAGAGAAAATGAGATTATAAAATACACCCATATTTTTAAAAAAAAAAAAAAATTAGCCGCTTGAAGTTTTAGAGTTTTTTTTTTTTGTCTTTAATAAAATTTTATCAAAAAGTTTAATATTTTTTTCTTTTCGGGCGGAGTCTAAATAATAACGAATTTTTCCTACAATTTTAAAAAAATATTCACTAATTTATTTGATATTTTATATTAACACATTTGATGTTTTTTTTAAGAAAAATAATTAGCTAACTTTACAACAAACATATATTGGGTACATTTCAAATGTCACTGAACATTTTAACAAGTATAATCATCTCCACTATATTTCTAACTACAAAGAACATTTCTTACAACTTCTCAAATTATTCCTCGCTATTTTTTCTTTTATGAAATGAAAAGATTGTGGGCGTTAATGTCGTAGAATTTTTCATATTTTTAATTAAAAATAATTGCATTTTATTAAAATTTAATAAATAGAAGTTGTTTTTACTAAATAATTAGCTAACATTTACAAAATTATTATTTATGTTAAAACACATCTTTGAAAAATTACACAAAAGAACTTATGTTTGATCAATAACAAATTAACTCTATAATTTTATTTTTCCCTATATACATGACACTTTGATATTTTTGTATGAAAACAATTAGCTAACATTTTAAAAATTTATTTTGTTAAAATCATTGTAAAGTTACAAATAAACAATAGACTGTAGTTTGAACATCAATAATAAAATAATTTTTTTAAGATTTTTAATTATATAATTTAAATCCAATGTTTTCGATATGAACACAAATTAAAAATCTTCTCGCCACTTCCTTGTTTATCGATGTAAGACATGACGCAAACCAACTATGTCTTTTCTTTTTCTTTCTTTCTTGCCGCAAAATAATTGAAAACGGACGTAGTTCAAAGTTTCATACATCCTTTTAACAAAAACCTTCATCGCAGCAACCAAGGCTCATTTTTAATTACTATTAAATTACTTTTTTTAAATTTTTTGTTTGAAAAAAAGATGAGTTATAATTGCATCGATTAAATGATACTCACGTTGAAATACATTATTTTTTATTTTTTTTAAGAAATTATTGGGTTCCCTTCAACCCAAACAACTGAGACTTGACAACACATTTTTAATAGTGAATCGAACTAATAAAATTTAATTGTAGGATTTACAATCAGAATCAAAACTTTATGATTTAATTATAATAATTAAAACTATAAAATTAGAGGAGGTTCGTTAATAGTCAAAAATTTGAGTCTTTTTTGGTGTAATTTTCCGCAAAGATCTTTATAACCTCGTACCGGATCAGCACTCATCCAGCGTGTTCGTACATCAGTAATACAAGACCCACCTTTCGGATGACGATCGGAACTTCACCCGAAATAACACACTCAGCTACTTTAAAACTTATAGATATTGGGGAAGGCGGAGTGACGAAGCCATTTATTTTGAAAATATGATAATTAGATTTTTCTTTAAAATTATAATGATGATCGTCTCTAACTCTAACCTCCCCTTTAGGTCCATCAACTTCCTCTCTCCATTTGATATTTACTTTAAAAAAAAAAATAATTAACTATAATTTATAAAAAATATTTTTTTAAATCATCTTTTTACACACTCTTATATTAAGGTGTCCATCATATTCAAGTCATCTATTACAACTCTTACATGATAACAACAGACCAGGAAACATATATAAATATTACCACTTTTGAATACTTTTATTTTGAAAATCAATTAGCTAACTCTCGTGGTATCCAAGTATTCACACTAACATTTATTTAACGAAAAAAAAATTAGTTTATGTATCATGGGTCAATTGCTATAATAGCATGACGATGAATATAGATAGATACAATTTGATTTAGTTTTTTTGGAGCCGTTACTCAGCGGCCTTATATTAGGATATGGTAATTTTCCCCGTCTCCCGCTCCGATCGCCTCCCCCTCGCCCGATCGGGATAAAATTTTTGAGAATTTTTGGGATCGAGGGCGGGGATCGAGGATTAAAAAAAATACGAGGTGGGCAGGGCGGAGACTGTTTTTGGTATCCCCCGCCCCGACAAGCTCTCCCGAAAATTTACCCTAAAATATTTAAATTAAAAATAAAGGGTACTAAATAATAACTATCAAAGGAAGAGTGCAAGTGAATTAATCCTAAAATATCTAACACAACAGTGACACATGTGCCTGTTGTGTTGATTTAGGGTTGATTTTGGAAGTTTCAATTTTTGAGTTTGATTTCAAAAATCGTCTAATCTAATTTTTAATTAAATTTTAGTGTTGGTTTTGGTTGATTTAGGTTTTGATTTTGATTTTTTTAAATTTTGGTTTAGATTTGTGGTTAATTTAGGATGTTTGTGGTTGTGGTGGTTTAAATCTCGGGGTTTCGGATTTCGTGGTGGGGATTTCCCTATTTCCCGTTAAGGGTGGGGAATGGGGATTAAAACAAATCCCGCCGGGGATCGGGGCGGAGTCGGGCTTAAAAACATTTCGAGATCGGGGACGGGATACGCAACCCTCCGCCCCGTTCCCGTTGGCATCCTAGCCTAATGACTCAACGCTTTTTCCGTCACCATTTCATGCCGCTGCGTATGTCTTCCAGTTTATAAATGACGAAAGTTTTACCCTCATCACCACTTTTTCCCCCGTTTGGATCGTCTTTCTTTTTCCCTTTCCTCCAAGTTCAGGCTCCAACCAACCAACATATGTATTTTCGCCTGAATCAACTCTAAATCTCTTTTCCATGTTAAGTTTAGGGGTTGTTGACTGCCGGATAACATCAGGAGAATAAATTTTGAAGGAATAATTTTTAGAATGTGATAACTTTTAACTTTGTTTGAATATTTTTTAGAATTGGTGGATAAGAGTGTCCGAAATGAAGACACGATACTAACAGAAACAAATGTAAATATCTAGATAGTAAAATACATCATATTTTGCTTCTCTCTATAACTATAAAAGAAAAATAAATTTTGATTTCTTCTCTATATATTTTTTTCCTTATCCCCCACCCCCTTATATCCACCTGATAACTTTAGTTAGGGTAGGGTCACCACAGAATTATCACCCCTCTATCGCCTACTGGGGAAAAACATTTATTCGGAGGAAAAAGATTATCCACTTGGCATAAACCATCGCCAAACGCCTCGGTATAAAAAATTAAACCGGAAAAAAGTTATTCCCTCTGCTATCCCTTCAAATCCATTAGGGTTTTTGGCTACAGAAAAAGTTTTCGTAACAAAACTTTAGAGTTGGCTCTATAAGAGAAAAATCAAGATTCAAAATCTGGAAAAATTGGGGAGAGGAGAGCTGGGGAATGTCCTCGTTTGGCAATGTTTTTTGGGCATCTTGGACTAGACTTGTTTTTAGGGTTGATTTACAAGGTGTAGCTATAAGGAGACCTTTATTAGAGTGTGTTTTTTTTTTTTTCATTTACTTTTTTAAATCATATAAATGTGAAAAAATAATATTTTTGTGGTACCCAAACAGGCCTAAGAGGAGAGAGGTATCATTACTCGCTCGCATTTTCTCAATTTTTTTTCTCCAGAAAATGTGTTTGATTCCCAATGTGTGTTCAAATTTTGTCATACACATTATGTTTATTTCACGGTTCGGATTCGGGTTCATCTATATTCACATTGTAATTTGGATTGATTCATAAAAAGGCCAAATCGTTGTTTATAGATTCGATTTCAACGATTTGACCATAAACTTGACCAAATTCGAAACGGTGAATCACTAATAGTTAAAGTAAAATTAATAAGAACTCAGGAAATTCGAGTAATTTCACCTAATAAGAAAAATATCAATAAAAAAGAAAAAAAATGAAAAAAAGAATGTTTATAAAATAGCACCCATATTTTTTAAAAAAAATATCCGCTTAAGTTTTAGAGTTTTTTTTTGTCTTTAATAAAATTTATCAAAAATTATATATTTTTTTCTTTTTTGTGTTCGGTGAGTCAAACAATATAGAATTTTTCCCTATAATTTAAAAAATATATTCACTAAAATTTATTTGATATTTATATTACACATTGATATTTTTTTAAGAAAAATAATTAAGCTAATTACTATACAAAAAATGGGTCAACTTTACTGACATTTTTAAACAAATATACTCATCTTCCCTATAAATCTACAGAAACTAACAAAAAGACTTTCTGACAATATTAATCAACAATTATTCCCTGCTATTTTTTCTTTTCTTCGAAATGAACAAATGTTGTTTTCCACGGGTAAAGGTTATATCTTTTTTAATTAACAATAATTATTGTAATTGAAAAATAATAAATAAGTAAGGTCGTTCTGAGAGACTCCCACAATAGAGGTTGATGATTGTTGGAGGATTTTAAAAAACAAAGAAAGTTTAACGATATTATTTTTGTTAAATCGGGTGATGTAAAATGAGCAGATTGTATACTCTTTGATTCAAACTGGTACTATAAATTTAGAATGATTGATCTAAATAGCGAGATTTGACTGTAATTGTAACTATAATATTAACATTGTTGCGGGATAGAAATTGCTAATAAAACACGCAAACAAATCTTCGTTTACATCGCGTAGTTAATATAACGGCAGTTCCGCCCATGAACAATCCAACCACACACTGATCAGAATTCTAACCATGGTCGATGACTCTAAACATGACAATGACTCATCTCTCCCCTTTCTCCTCTCTTCACACCCTTCCTCTCTCTCAAGAATCGCCACACCCTACCGTCCCCTTGCCTTCCTCCCCCCACCACTGCCACCGCCCACTCTCCGCTCCGCTCTCTCTGCCGTCAAATCCGCCAGGACACCGCCACCATCACAAGGACACAACCACCTGGACCTCGCGCCTCTCCGAATTCAGCTGCGCACGTAGCGTACTCTGCTACGTCATGTTCAATCCTCGCCCAAGCTCGCCATACCTCGTCGCCAATTTCGTCACCCCATGCTAGTACTCCAGATCATGATTTCCCGCCAGCCCTCAGTGGAACCACCGCCATCTCGGCGTATTTTCCTCTACATCGCGTCGCCGGTGGGGCCAAAAAGCGAGTTCCAGTTCTGGTGAAGAGATGCAGGTAAGAACGGCGGGGGTCCTCTGCGTTAAGAAAGGGACGTTGTCGAGCTGAGTGTGTGATGGGAGTGGTGTTTTGGTATCGATCAACTTTCACCACCCGAGGCATATGGCCAACTGTATTGCTTTTCACCACCGGATATGGAATTTGGGTAAAACTTTTGGCTTGCATCCCTTTTTGTGAATTCTCATCATCATCCTACAGTAAAGTTCTATGTGATTGAATTTGTAATCTAACCATATTTAATACTCCTTTGTGTTGGCCTTTTCGTTTCCTTCTTGTGTGTCTCTCCGTGAAAAACTATGCTGAAAAACATGCATCAGAACTTGTTGACAGGCCTCACTCCTCTCAAGGAGATGGAATCAATTATTTGAGGTTGAGTTGTTATGCGCCGTGTCATTGGCTAATACATTCCTTTGCATGTTGGCCCGCGCGATTTCATATTTCATACTGAAGTTTATCTACGTAGCACATGTGTCTTAATCCTAGATTATTACAATCTTTGTCATGTTTTTTTCAAATGCAGCTCAGTCCGGTCTTTGATTAAGACAGGATTTCCGTGGCCAACAAGAGATCTGATGTGAGGCTTTACTATTGGGTTGAAAGTCCTAAAAAAAATGGCATAATCGGTTTTGTGTTCTGTCCTTGCTCAATGTTTCATCTTCCGATAATACGATACATCTATGCAAATTCAACGCAATATCCTATCGCCTACTCATCAACGTTTGTATTGAAAATTTTTTTTCAATATGGCTTCTTAAATAGGATGAATCAAGATTGGGAGGCTTCCGGGTGTTACAGTAAATTCCAGTACTATCGACCGCTCCTGCTAATTGGACTGGTGCACTGGCCCATATACAAGTTGGTAGTGGCTAGTTTCATGCATTATTAAGTTTGAGATAACCCCTGAGCAACTTTTTCATTTTTAAAGTATTACTTTTTCAGAATCCTTTATGCTTAAGGACAAGCAATTGCTTCACCAAGGCCGCAGTCCGCTGTGCTCTCTGGAAATCAAAAAAAATCTGATTGAGGTTGTCATTTTTTAGAGCTACTCACTATTTTATGTTCTTTAAAGTCTTCCTTTCTTATTGCTAAAGCTATCTACTTTACTAATATCGACAACGTGCACAAGCAACGCATTCTAAAACAGCAGCTAGGAAGTCTTGGGAAAGTGAGATTACATGGGATGGATATATACTCATTTATTCTGACTTATGATTGAACAGGAATTGTTTTCAAGGAGATTAATTGATGGATATACCAATTTATTCTGACTTATGATTGAACAGAGGAAATTGTTTTACAAAGGGAAAAAAACTGAAGTGGGGGAGTGGAAAGACTAAGAAGTGATACAATTTATTTTTTTGACTAGTAATTAGGAATGGTTACGGATCTGATTTGGGGCGGGGGACTATCACTCCAAACCCGAACTTGTTTAAAAATCCTCTCCAAAATCCGCAAAAGATAAAAACACACTCTATCTGCCTTATCCATTTACTCGCTAATCACTTTTTTTTTTTCTTTTTTTCCCGCATTACTAGTTATTACATTTTTTACAGTTCCAAATTACTACATATTTTATAGAACTATTTTTTTAAAAATTGTTCACATAAAAGATGCATACTTAAATGAAGAAACTTTAAAGAAAAAGAAAATAATAACTAAAAATAAAAAATAATTAAAAAATATAAAGGTATTTTTGTAATTTTTAGTATATCAAAAGTTTTACAACCCATTAGAGGGTAGAACCACTAAATCCCGACTAAAGGTCGTTATGGGTCGGGTTTGGGACGGTATAGGTCCATCTTGACCAGGGTGGACTTGGCTTGGTGGGTTTGGACCGATTAACGAGTCGGATCGGTTCATGGGCCAAAGAGATGAGACCCAATTCTAGTTTACGGGTCTAAACTTGGGCCTACGGATCAGGCCTAGGCCAGAGCCTACGGACCGGACTTGGACTTGGACTCGGGTTTGAACCTACAGGCCAGACTTGAAAAATAATCTACTATAGACGAATTATTTTGCTTTGTTGTCGACTTAAAATTAATTTTTTAGCTGTTTGTTTTTAAAAAATGTGATTCAACAATAATATTATACTTAAAAAGAAAAATGATAAAAAAATAAGTACGGGCCTCACGTCGAGCTTTGAGATGGGTCTCGGGTCGAGTCTCTGAGTCGGGTCTCCGACCTGATCTATGGGCCAGGTCACGGACTTTAAATTGGGCCCAGGCCTAGCCCATGTTATTCTAAATTTGGGCCGGGCTCGGGCTTTTCAAGCCATGGGTCCAGTCTAAAGCCATATTGGGCTCGGGCCCCGCGTCCTGGGCTTTTGATGACCCTTAAATTCAAACCCTAACGATTGCATGTTTAAATCCTCCCTTCATACACCCCTATTAACCTCTCTTAAACCTCTCATACTCTCCAACCCCATCGGTTAAGTGAGTATCCATCGGGTCTTTTATTTTTTCTTTTGTCAGCCCTACTAGTAAGATACACTTAAAACCTGGCTGTCGAGAAGCAGGACAAAAATCTTTTTACAGGATCAAGTTGAAATAGTCTTAAGTGGATGTATGCATTTTATGAAGTATTTTTTATTTTTTAACGATGTTCTACCTGGAGAATTGTTCCTTCCTTACCTACTTTGAGACTTCTTATAAATTTGCATCTTCGGAGAACGTCTAGTTTTTCATTTTTTTTTATATCGTTTGTTTGTTGGGGTTTGCCTATTCTCTATTAGGAGCTATCTTCTTTCAGCTTCCTTGTCATCAACTACTATTAAATGCAACTCACGATTATACACTGACTCATTGATTTGTTCTCGTTATATAACTGGGCTACATTTTTGGTTCAACTTCTGGTTCTTCATAGTTTGACCTCAAAAATATTTCACCTCTGCATCTTGTCCCCGTTTTCGTTTTCCTTTTCTTGCTAATTGGTGACCCCAACCACAACTCCTTTTATTTATGAGCATCCTGCAATATTTGCATGGACTTTTTCTATCCATACGTCCTCGGTGACGATGATCTGTTTCTAATCAAAAGTTATTAGTTTGGACATTCACTATGATGAGACAACTCAAATTCGAAGGAAAATGATCTTTTTTCCCACCTACAAGCAACTTTTTTTCTCAGCTTGAAGATGGGTTTTAGCTTGACTCAATACTAAGGTACTGCAGAGGCCACACTGCCTTCCATTTGTCGGTAATAGTGTTGTTGCAGAGCCAGTTTTGTTACCTGTTATGCAATTGTTCCAATTTTAACTATCCATTTCAAGCATTGACGCAAATCATGTTCTTTTCTAAAATCGATGGACTAATAAGCTATTAGATGGTTAATAGAATGGGTTCTTAAGAGCTCCGTTTAGTAAATGCTTAAAAGCCAATTTTTTTTTTAAACTTGCTATCAAAAAAACCAAGATTTTTTGGTTTTATTTTAGCTACATAAATAAAAAAGCAAAAGCAAAAAAGCCAACCGAAAAACTGGTAGCAAATGGAGCCTTAATTATTCTGCAATGTAGAAGTAGGGAATATAGAGAGCATCTTGTTCGTTGAAATTGCATGAGGAATGATATTAATAGCTTCTTCTTGCAGGACACTAAAGCTATTCTTCTAGCCCAGGGGTTTTCAGCTGAGAAGATATTAGAAACGAAGTGACAGCCCTCAACTGCGATCAATGTGTTGTATTGTTGCTGACTAGAAGATACGCCGGTTTGATTCATTCACTCCATGGCGTTAAGGGTTTCAAAGTGTCCTCGCTTGGAATAAAAAATAAAATAAATAAAATAAATAATCTTCGTATTTTTTACGAAGTGTGTAATCAACATTTTCGAATTGTCTTTGATAATGCCCCAGTATCTTAGGTTGTCTGGTTTTATGATGGTTGATCTTTGTTCCTGACTTGGAAAAGTAGGCACATTGTGTTTTTGAATTCTCTTCTGTAATTGGACTCCAGGCATGGCTACTATCCATCAACACAGTTTCTTTGAGTGACCGTAGGCCTAAGGAGTTTGGATATTGGAACGGGCCCGCTCCAAACCCCACCCTATTGCTAATAGGGTTTGTTTCTACTCACTCCCAAATCTAGACCCAAACCTAGTCCAGGTTTGTTGGTTGTCACCCATGTCCATACTCAACCTTGTCGCTGTTAAGTTCCTCTAAAAAAACCCTTCTTATGGAAGATTCTAATAGGGTCAATAACGCATCAAGTTGAGTGTTTGTCGTTCCTTGAATAAACTTCTCGTACACTTCGATTATCACTTGTGTAGTAAAACACTCCTTTACGTTTCTTTTCTTTGAACCATTGCGTCCATTTGGTGCCCACCAATTGTGTCTCATTTGGGCCCACCTTGTCCCCATTGTCGCCCCGGACTAGGCCTGTTTAATGGATCGGATCAAATCCGGATTCCAAATCTCAAATTCGAGGTCTTTGAAAAATCTGAACTATAATAAAAATTCATCCCCAAAATTCATATGAAATCTAATCCGTTTGATCCATAGTTTCTCGGACCGGATTCAAGGTACCAATCCGACCCCACTTTTGAACCCATCCGAGGAAAATTTATGTTTTTTCTCATATTTCAAAATTTTATACTTCCGTGAGTTGTTTTTAAAAAGAGAAAAATGGTTCAAGTAGGGATAATCGTATTGGATATCCATTTAAAAATTACATCGGCTTGGGATTTGTATTAAAACAATGTACTTTAACCACTTTTCCAGATTTCAATTGAATTCCAATTGTGGTAATCACTAGGATTCAAATTTCCCACAAATCTATCTAATTCGTCCATTACATCGACGCACCACCCAGGCACATGATGTTCGAAAAGATGTTATATCTATTTTCTTTGTAATTTTACATTTTATTTTTTCTTCGAAATAGGTTCAATAATTACTTCAATTTTTTAACCAATGCCTCGTAGTAGGCAAATGAGATGGGTACTTAACCAACATAGCACGAGTTTCAGAAACCCTGTTGAGATCATTACAAAAACAACAATAGCATTGCACACAAATGTGAATCCCCATAAGCAAGCTCCATAGTTCTGTTAACGGCAATTGTCAGTCCATAGCAAAACACTTAAAACCCTACATGCAATACAAGCAACCCTAGTTTTTATCCAGCAGTTCAGTTATTAAGATCAACATGAATCATCCATATCACTATAAAACATCACAGCAGCATGCATATAGAAAGATGGAACCTTCAATAAGAGTTTGCTTCAAATACACATTGGGAATCATATTAAAGTGGTTTTTGCCATCAATAGTGGATTTTTCAAATTAAGCCCACAGTTTATTGTCACATCAAGCCTCTATCTGCCAAATTCAAGGACTATCACTCAAAATATTGCAAACGTTAAGTCTAAAATGTCACATAAACTGACCACAGCAAAGTTTGCAGTGAATAAAAAAAAAAAACATTCCTGAATATGTTCGCTCTAAACATTTTGAAGGTGATGAGCCCTGCCATTTCAACTCAGGCTTGCCTCCTTGGCTGCATCGTCCTTCCTCCTCGGTACTTTCCGCTAGGCTCCGTCACCCTGCTGCAGCTGATCTTCCTCTTCGCCAGCTGCTTGGCTTTTTGCTGGCTGATGTTTGATGATGTGTTTGGTGACTGCTTTTGTGCTTGCCTCTTGCCTGGTTCTTCGTTATTGGTCTCAGATGATTTCCCCAGAGACCGGCTCCGAAGATCACGCCTTCGCTCATCAGGAGACTGAGGAATTCAAGTCATGTGGCTATTGGGATCGCTGATGCCGTTTGCGATGCTTTGCATGACTTTCCTTTTACATCATCCTGTCCTGATCACTCGAATCCGAAACACTAGATTCTGAATGCCTATGATGTTTGTGGTGCTTTGTGTGACTTTTCCTCTTGATCGCATTGTCATCCTCGTCACTTAAATGTTTGTGATGTTTTGCATGATTTCTTCTCACTGCACCATCATCATCACTATAAGAATCCGAGGAACTAGAATCTGAACTTGAATCATGATGCCTATGCCTCTTGTGGACCCGCGTTCTTCTCTCCTCCTCTTCTTCCGAGTTGCTATCAACCCATCACTGCTATCTCACTAGAGCCAGAGATCGTCTCATTAATTTTCCGCTTGGATTTTTCTTCTCCCTCCTTCTTCTGGTCGTGGCCAGAGTCCTAATGGATTTGTGTCTGGTGCTTTTTTGTTGGGATCGCCTTAGTTGTCTTTCTACCATCGTCATCACTGTCATATCCGCCGTCACACTTGTCCTTTGTGCTTCACAGCCTTCTCTTCCTTCCTGCTTCAGCATCAGCTTTTTGCCTTTTCAGCCGCTTTCAATCTTCTGTTCCCAGTTCAAGGAGCTTCTTCTTCTCCAAAACTCTCCTTCTTTTTCTCCGCAACCATCGGATAAACTTCTGCATTCCATTTGTATGAAAAAACCAACTCAAAACCTGCATTGTGGTATGAAGATGACCAGAAGTACATCTCAAAAAGAGAAGAAAACAAGGTTAGCTCTTCCATCATGAAAACGCAATTCCAAAAACATAAACATGACAGCATAAAATATCTTTTAAAAACCACGACGTGAACCGTGCGTGAGTAGTATTCCAAATAATTTAAATACCATAATAAGGATCGTGATGCAATAACGGGCAACCTAAGACCAATTTTGAAAACGTAACTGATTGAGCAAGAGTATATCTCCTTGCACACGCTCTAAAAAGCAAGAAAGTGTACTAAAAGACTAGATAGAAGGAACACTGATCACTAGGTATTCGAATAAACTCTCACGAATGTTAGGCGGACACTTCTACACTACCAAAGAAAATATAACAGCCCCTAAAATAATTGCACTTTTCTGCACATGGAAATCCGACTGCAGATCACCAAAGGTGTTATTAGACACATTTCATGATGCCTTCTTGAACGAAATAAATACATATTTATCCTGACTATATAAATATTAATAAGTTGAAAAAAAAATTTAAGAAGCAGCTGCTATAAATTTTGATTCCAGTTCTCGGACCTCGATAAGGACTATGTAGAGCTGCAAATTTGGGCCGGGCCCACGAACCTGCCCGGGTGCCAGACCGGATCTGTAGCAGGCCTGTTAAATCTAGCCCGTGAAGAAACCCAACCGACCCGAATTCCGTTACTTATTGGTCGCGGGTTGGGCAGAATTTTCTAAGTCCAACCAACTAATAAGCCCGACCCATTTCAACCCATTAACCGGCCTGAATCGGCCTGCCAAAGCGGCCCATCCCATCAGGCCCAATAGCTCCTGTGTTGGGCGCCGTTATCGAAGGCCCTTCAGCAAAACTTTTAAATGGTTGTGTGTGTAGGAAATTAAACTCAAGACCTCCAACCCCAACGGCGATGCTCAACCACTTTAACCACGCAGCGACACTCAACCCCTACCACTGCAACCAAACACTCATTTGCTATAAAATAGAATTTTAATATTAAACACCATTTACATACAACGTGTCACTACCTGCTTTATCTCACGCCCGAAAACGGCTTTTTTGACTTTTTCACCCGGCCAAACAGCTTATCTACGGCTACTTTTTTGGGGTAAAATAGTAATTGGGGTATAAATGGACCTAAATACCCCCCTCCAACACTATAAACGGCTAGTTTTTTTGTGTATTTTGGTCAATTAGCCCACAAAAAAATTCTATAAATACCTCTTATCCTCCAACTTCTTCCTCACTTCAATTCTTACTCATTCTACTAATTCTCTACACGCCTCCCACTCTACTTATTCAATACTCTCATAATTATTATTCGACTGCTTGTGCATTTCCAAGTGTTGAAAAAGTGTTGCAGAAAAGGTTGAATCCGACATTTTTCCAGCACTTCGGACTTGAGGTATTTATATCAATTTGTTTTTTTTTTTCTCGTTGTTATTTTTTGGTATGCATTGACTTTATAAAAATGGATCTAGTGATTACAATGTTACAAACTATGGAAGAGGTTTAATACGATTACTTTGGGTCTCAGTTAATGATATAGGCAGAAATGGCCTAAAATAATCCGATCGGCCCCTCCACCCAACCGGCAATGCCTGACACGCCCACATCTAGGACACTTGGTATAAAATTAAGATCGACAGTTTGTCAACATTTTAAAAATCACGATCATTGAGCACGGAACTAAGTTACTAAATCAGTTTACAAAAATTATTGCGAGATAAAAATATTAATTAGGCAGGGGCAAGGCATGAGCCACCTAAAAAGCCACACTGTTCAAATATTTTCTAAAAATGGTAGCAATTTAGGTACATCACAGTCATAAATAACATCCTAAAGGTGGGGGAGGGTAATTTCTTTTATTTCAATGTTAGAATGAGAAAGAAAAGGTTAGCAATTTACACGCCGCTACGGACACAACTTTTTACATTCAGCGATGATTCGAAATTTGGAGTTTCCACCAAAACTATGTAAATTCTCATTCCGTGGTAAGTTCTCTAGACTACTATTAGAGAGATTACTTCAAAACTTTTTAAATCCAACAAAAATCAATTAATTAATGAACTACATACACACAATTTACTACTCCTGCACTTTGATTATTGTGGGGGAATCAACTTATAGATGTTTATTATTATGTTTTGACTGCAAGTTCCGCTTGGAATCTAAAAAAAAGAATTATTGGTTTTCACAATACCCACATACTGCCCAAAATATTTTTTTATCTATTATGAATGTT
>VIGQ01000199.1:30000-32500 GCA_009663005.1 Actinidia chinensis | reverse complement strand
TTTCTTTTTATATTGTTGGGTTGCCTAAGAGATTTCCATCAACTCTTCCTGGCTTGTATTCGCTATTAGGAGCTAACTTCAGTTCAACTTCTTATTTTTCATCAGTTTGATCTCAAAAACATCTCACAAATGCTTTTGATTCCTATTTTAGTTTTTCTTTTACATACTGTTTCCTTTATTGTCGTAATGTATTGAATTTATTGTTTTTTTCCGTTCGCTTTTATTTTCATCCATGTTCATTTCATGCTTTTTCATCCTTATCTATTTACTTGATACAGGATAAACAACATATTGGAGTCAACAAATCTCTATCAAAGAGTTTTGTGGGACGAAATATGCAAAAGTAGTCGTTACAAACAATAATGTAATAATGGTGAATTATGCATTTCCAGTTTCACTGGCTATTAGGAAAAGTTTTCAGTTTCCAGTGATCCCCCATTGAATGTGCCAAAAAAAAACAATTCCAAAGCCCATCTGGATGAGTTGCAAGTCCATAAGCCAGCCCAACAACCCGATGGAGTTCATATTGGAGTGGTCGCATGTGACGGTGAAACGCTCGAGTTATCTAGAACTCTTGGAGAGATCCTTTATCTTTTTGCTTTTCCCTAATAGATTAGGATAATGATAGGTTATTCTGGTAGGTAGTCCACCACCCCTTCCCTTGGTCTATAAAAGGATGGTAGGGTGCTTCGATTTTCTGCGTGCGTTGTGTGGTGGGCTGAGAGCATATGCTGTGAGGTAAGATTGAGAGGCAAGACAGAGAGATGGTAAGATGGACGTTGAGTTTAGAGGTGAGTCTCCTCGTTGTAATCCATGCGTTGATAGTGGATGTTGAATTTCTCTCCCCGTTTGGACGTAGGCATCCGTTGGCCGAACCAGCTAAATCTTTATTGTCTTGTGTGTGTGTTTGATCCGATAATTAGTTTTGAGCACAACACACTTTTATTGGTAGCAGAGCCTAGTGGAGGTGATTCGGAGCCCAGGTCTAAATTTCGGGTGTCTGGGAAAGTGTCAAAATTCATTTTTGATTGCACCAGGTTTTTCCTCCCTCTCGTCTACAGGAGCTCGAGCCCCAAACCCGCGTCGAAACGGATGTTCGTCCGCGCCCTCACGATCCTTTTGACTATCTTCTCTTTGAGCTTATTCGTCCTCCCCGCGCCCATCAGCGCCACGTTCAGCCGTTTGAACCGTTTGACTTGACCTGTTGACCCCTTGACCAGTCACGTCAGTATTTTGACCGGGTAAATTACCTTTTAGAGTCCCTGGATTTTTGGGTAATTTACAGATTGGTTCCCACCCTAGAGTTTCTGTTAATTATAGTTTGGTCCCCTAAGTTTCTTCTGTTAATTACAGTTTTAAGGGTCCCTGAACTTTCGGCTATGTTCAATTTGGTCCCCAGAAGGTTCTGATTTTTGTCAATTGGGGCCTCAGAACTTTTAATTTTGTCGATTTTTGGCCCCAGAACCTTTAATTTTACAGTTTGGTTCCAGAAGTTTTCTGATTTTTGACAGTTTAGCCCTTCCTGAGGTTTTCTTCTCTCCTCGGCATTCCGGATTCCTCCGCGGGGTTGGTTTCCGGAGATTTTTGCTTTTATTTGGGAGAAGTAAGATGGTAGAGCATAATTTGGGTTTCGATGATCGTACTTTTCAGTGACAAATTTGCCATATGGAAACCTAGGATGGAGGACATCCATTTTTGTCAAGGATTTGCACGACCCTTGTGGAGAATAAGATAAAAACCTTAGCGACGAAAGATGATGATGGAGAAAGATGAACAGGAAGCAGATTGGTCTATCAACAGTGCATTGGACACGAGGTGTTCCCTCATGTAGCAACGGAGGACGGTGCTTATGAGTTGTGATCAAGTTGGGGAGGAGATGTTACCAGGCGAAGACAATCTCGGAACAAAAAGCCTTATTGATGAGGAGGCTTTGCAATTTGAAATTTCAGAGGGAGACTACATTGGCGGAACTACTAGTAGTTCCAGAATATTTTGGCAATCATTTGACTAGTGTTGACCTACATTTGAACGACGGATGCAGGCCTTATTGCTCTGGTTTTCCTTGCCAGAGAGTTGGGAGCATTGGGGTTTTCTCTTTAGCAATTCACTCCCGAATGGGAGTTGACTATGATTATGGTCAGGATGCCCTGTTCAAATGAAGGGCTCGGAGGAGAGAGATGGTTCACAGATCAGAGTGAGTCGGCAGGCCCTATCTTCAGGGGAGCAGGGAAAAGAGCCCGAGGTCAAGGAATAGGTCATCATAGGGGTACTGGAAAAGGACGGTGGAGGTCGCAGCGAGAGGTCGCACTGTTAGGTGCTTTTATTGCGACCAGAGGGGATATCAAGGGGATTGTCCCAAAGTATCAAGCACAGATCATCTTCCAGATACAAGCAGCGACAGCATGATGGCTGTGAATAAGGTATGAGTTTTGACGTTCTCCTAGCACATCAGAGATGGACAGTCTGATTGGATATTGGATTCAGCAGTGCTTACCACTTT
>VIGQ01000199.1:17500-22500 GCA_009663005.1 Actinidia chinensis | reverse complement strand
ACAGTATTAATTCAATTAGTTTATGCGTCCATGAGGCAATTACAGTATCAAGTTTCTTAGTTTATACTTTTTCAATTTGTGTTTTAGTGCTACTTGTTCTTTTTTAATGCAGTTTGTTATATGGCTACCATGAAATATTTTTTTTAATTTCGTTGAATGTAATAACCCGTGAATTAATCATGATCCGAATCGTGAATTTTTTGATTTTTTCGAAATCGAACCGTAGATTTTTGGTCTACATACGGATTGTATTTTCTTAAACCGTAGACTTTTGATTCGGTCTTGAATTCATACCAATCCGGATCAATCCGGACCGTTGACACTCCTAATAATAGGAGAAGTTCATCTTCAAAGAAAGTCTCTTTAATTGACCTCTATAAGTGAGAAACCTACCAATGCTAAACTTCATTTGTACCAAAATTCCAAGAGAATGTTGAAATCTGAAAAATTGGTGAGGAGAGAGAGCTGGGGAAGGTCTCGCTTGGGCGGATTTTTTTTGGATTCTTTGGATAACTCTTTTTTGGGTGAGTTTACAGGAAGTATAACTATAGGAGAACTTTTATAGTGTTTTTTTTTCATTTTACTTTTTTAATCTATTAATGTGAAGAAAAAAATAATATAATTTTAAAAATTATTCATTAAAAAATATTTGATATTTATATTACACATTTGATATTTTTTAAGAAAAACAATTAACTAACTTTTACAATCACCTTCCTTATAATTTTTAAACCAGCAAAATCTTTTTTTTTTTACTTATCAACATTCTCCCCACTAGTTTTTTTTTTAGAAATGACGACATTGTCCTTAAATTTAGGGCTTTCATATTTTTAATTAAAAATAATTGATTTCATTAGAAAATCTAAACAAGTAGATTTATTTTGAGAAAAAAGATAATATCCATTAAGTTTAATGGTGTGTTGATATTTTTTTTTAAGAGATGTCAATGAAATTTATTCAAATTTATTTTGTTAAAAATCTTTCTAGCCTTATGTATCATGGTTCAACTGCCGGTCATAATGACGAGACAGATAGGGGACATGTGCATTTATATCTCATGGAATTTTATAATTTTGAGGAAGCAAATGTACATACAAACCATGAAATTTGTATCTCATGTATAAAATTTATACACTAATTTTAATTTTATAATTTAAAAATATTTGTGGTGGTTAATGTTACTAGAAATTCGGATTTAACTTTGATGTGTGATCGCCCCTAGCCCCCATTCCTCGATACATACGTGTATATATTATCGATTATAGTAGAAAAAAAAAAAAAAAATATATATATATATATATATATATATATATATATATATATATAATATATATAATATATATTTACACACTTGATATTTTTTCTAAGAAAAACAATAGCTAACATTTTCAAAAAAGATATTTGTTAAACATTCTTTATCTGTGCTTCATGTGTCAACTGTTGTCATCCAGCAGAACGACGAGACAGAGAAGACTTTGTTATATTCCATATTTGCTATTTTTAAGGAAAAAAAAAGCAAGTAGCATCATTTATCTTTGGGGAAAATTACAAAAAAAAACTTAGGTTTGACATCAATAACAAATTAAAACTTACGTTTAATTATTTATGATTTCAATTACACATTTGATATTTTTGTAAGAAAAAAACAATTAGCTAAGATTTATAAAAAATTATTTTGCTAAAAAATTCTTTTAGAAATTAGTTAAAGTTTTGATCTTGAAACAATTAAAAACCTTTGTCCGTCACTGTTTCAGTAGGCTAGACAAAATCAATTGATTTTTGTAATTTTTTTTAAAAAAAATGATGTATTTGAAAGTTGTCACTCTTTAAAACCTTCATTGATGCAATTATGACTAATTTTCAAGTTAATGTTAAAGTGTAAAATTATTTTTTGATTTGTGATGAAAACAAAGTGATCTCTGGTTGCATCCCCCCGATTACAGACTGATCGCGTTTAAAGTTTATTTTTATTTTTTAAAGACTAGTTAGGTTTATTGAATTTAATTGGATGTAATTAAAACTATAAAAATTACTTCCTTACTGAGGTCAACAACTTTTTTTTTTATTTTCCCAAGATCTTTATAACCTCCTACGAGCATCTGCTAGCTTTTGTACGAGTCCGTCATCTTTACACCTCTCATAGGATGATGAGACATAGAGATATGTGGGCTTGTTTGATTACCCGGATTGATTAAGTAGTTCTTGAATTACTTGGCGGACTAACAAAACCAAGAAACACCCAAGGTCTCCTTGTCCTATGTATCGGGGACTATTTGGTCTTTTTGGACTAGTAGTCCGGAGCTATTTTGAAAAAACAAATGCGGGACTAGATTGGACTCATAGTCCAGTCCCGCCTAATCCAGGTAATCAAACATGCCCTAAGTTCTTTAAAATTAGAATATCGGGAAGGCAGGCGTGAGGTGTTAATTTAAAAATATTGATAGTTAGATTTTTTAAAAGTTGTAGAGTGACTATCACCTCTACCGTCCCTTTGAGTCCATCACTTTCTCTTTATTACACATTTGATATTTATTTACAAAAATTATTACCTTAATATTATAATAAAATTATTTTGCTAAAAATCTTTTTAATTTTCTTTGAATGTATCTTATTTTACATGTGCGACGAGACACTGAGAACAGTCCTATAAATGTTGCACGTTTTTGGTATTTTGAGAATGCACCAGGCTCTATGGGGACCGTGGGCCAAGCCTTTTCCCCCTCATTTCATGCCGTGTCGGTATGTCAAAGTTTATGACGAAATTCCCCCATTCATTTTTTCCCCATCATTTCATGCCTAGGGCTTTGGCTCCGTGGGAGGCTAAAGCCAAGCTTTTTTAGTTTGACACCAAAAAGGCTAAGAATTTTTGATTATTTTTTTGTTTTTTGCTTTTGGGGTTATAGTTTACCTAAAACTAAGCAAAAAAGCCAAAACAGAAAAGCAAAAAGCCAAGCTTCTGATTGACTTTTTTGCTTATTTTAAGCCAAAAAAGCAGGAAAAAGCGGTGCCAAACGGGCCCTTAAAATTAGGATCTCGGGGAAGCGTGAGGTGACGAACCGTTTAATTTAAAAATATTGACAATTAGATTTTTTTTTAAATTTGTAGAGTGACTATCACCTCCACCCGTCCGTTTGGGTTCATCACTTTCTCTTTATTACACACTAGTAATTGTCCGTGTCCACAGGCATTATGCAAAAAAATAATAATAATTTATTTTCATTAATTTTGATGATTCTTCATCACAGTAGCATAAATAAAAATAAAAATAATCACAAATAAGGTAGTTCTTAATTACTTTCTCAGAAAACTAATTAATCTAAATTAATTAATCTAATCTAATACTAACATAAGAGACCTGATTTTTTCACCCCCTCACAACCCCACCCCCTGGATGTAACCTTTTTTTTGACTTCAACTGTTATCCTCAATTTTCTCAACTACAATTTGCGATTCAACCCTTTTTATTCTTTTTTTAATATATCGTTATTCTTTTTTGTAATACCTTAATTCTTTTTTACTTTCACTATCGAATTTTATATCAAAAAAAAAAATTAGTAAATGTTATAAGCCCCTTTATTTTTTTGTTAATTCCCTTAATTCTTGTTTTTTTCTTTTACTTTCACCTTTAATTTTATATAAAAAAAAATTTTATAATTTTTTTACTCCCACCTATATTTTTTATTAAAAAAAAAAAAATATGAATCAAAATTTTTAATATTTTTTAAAAATATCAAGGGATGATAATTATACGTTATTCGTTATTTGAGATTATTCTTGAAAATTTATAATGTAATTTTTAGTAATTTGATTTATCATAAAAATATATAAGACAAATAATCACTTTTAACTATCGATATAGTAAGTAAATTCTATTAAATAAGAACATAATTTATTAATATCTCTTTCAAAAAAAAAAAATATTTTTTTTTATATAAAAATTCAGAATTGAAAGTAAAAAAAAAAGAATCAAGAAGTATTAAAACAGATAGACCGCATACGTCAAAACACCACCGAAATGAACTTATGTCTGTTTTTTTCTCAAAATCGAAAAAACCAAAACCAAAAAAATTGTATAAAATATACGTTTTCTAAACAAAAGTCTTTACTCTCTTTAACGGAACAAAAGGCTAGACTCCTTTTATTATTAAACTACGAAAAAAAATAATTATTTTTTTAATTGAAGTATAATGAAAGGAGTTTATCTTCAAAAGAATTCTTCTTAATTGACCTCTATAAGTGAGAAATCTACCAATGCTAAACTTCATTTGTACCAAAATTTCAAGAGAACGTTGAAATCTGAAAAATTCTTCTTAATTGACCTCTATAAGTGAGAAATCTACCTATGCTAAACTTCATTTGTACCAAAATTCCAAGAGAACGTTGAAATCTGAAAAATTGGAGAGGAGAGAGAGCTGGGGAAGGTCTCGCTTGGGCAGGATTTTTTTGGGTGTCTTTGGATAACTCTTTTTTGGGTGAGTTTACAGGAAATATAATTATAGGAGAACTTTTATAGAGTTTTTTTTTTTCATTTTACTTTTTTAATTTATTAATGTGAAGAAAAAAAATAATATAATTTAAAAAAATTATTCATTAAAAAATATTTGATATTTATATACACATTTGATATTTGTTTAAGAAAAACAATTAACTAACTTTTACAATCACCTTCTTTATAATTTCTAAACCAGCAAAAGATCTTTTTTTTTACTTGTTAGGTATGATCAACATTCTCTCCCTCTCACTAGTGGTGGTTTTTTTAGAAATACGACATTATCCTTAAATTTGTAGGGCTTTCATGTTTTCATTAAATATGTGATTTCCTTAGAAACATCTAAACAAGAGATTTATTTTGAGAAAAAATAATTCCAGTAACAAGTTTAATGTGTGTTTGATATTTTTTTTAAGAGAGGTCCATAAATTTCTTCAATTTAGTTTTTTAAACAATCTTTCTAGCCTTATGTATCATGGTTTCAACTGCCCGTGACGAACAGATAGGGGAC
>VIGQ01000199.1:0-7500 GCA_009663005.1 Actinidia chinensis | reverse complement strand
CAATAAACCATAGGGTTGAAATCAATAATAAAATAATTTCTTTAGTTTTAATTATAATAAATTAAATCCTTAAGTTTTGATATGAACACAATTAAAAAACCCCATCAGTCATTGTTTCATTAGGCACGATCAAACCAACCAATTCTTGCCAAAGAATTTTGAAAAAGCGATGTATTTCAAAATTATCACCCTTTAAAATTTTCATCGAAGCAACTAGGGCTCATTTTTAAGTTAAATATTAAAATTACTTTTTAATTTTTTTTTTGAAAATGAGCTATAATTGCATCGATTAACTGGTAATCACGTTTAAATACGTTTGTTTTTTTATTTTTTTGTTAAAAATTAGTTGGTTCCTTCAACCCTAATGAAACAGAAACTGGCAATAAATTTTAATAGTGAAGTCGAACTATAAAATTTAATTTAGATCAAAACTTTATGATTTAATTTATAATAATTAAAACTATAAAGTTTAATTCATTAATGAAGCAAACATTTGAGCCATAGTTTATTCAGAACCGAATAGGATATTGACCAGTGCTTGGACCGGTTCAACGTTCACTGGGTCAAACAACGGTTCAAACGGATTATAATTAATAATAATAAAAGTATTATTTTTATGATAAAATAATAAAAAAATATTTTGTTTACCCATTCATAGTAAAACAAACAAAAAAAAAAAAAATAATAATAGTAAAAAAACTATTAAAAAATTCAAATTCAATTCAGAATTTTGGGGTCAAACTATAAAAATTAAAACTTAATTTTTCTGTTACAAACCGGCCAGGTTCGATAAAAAACCAGGCCGGTGGTTCAATCCGGTCGCTTGTATTTTCGATAAAAATAGTGTACCGAATCGATTTAGTAAACGATTTCCGGTTGAACGGCCGTCCGATGACGATTTTAATAACTATGCATTGAGTCTTTTTTGTAACTTCCCAAAGATCTTTATAACCTCCTACGGATCCATTGCTATCTTTTGTACGGATCAGCTTCTAGTCATATTTACTCCACTTACAGGATGACGATCGTCAACTTCACCGAAATAACACACACTGCTTTAAAATTATGATCCTGGGAAGGCGTCAGGTGACGAGGCCATTTATTTTGAAAATATCGATAATTAGATTTCTGTAAAATTTTAGCGTCCCCTAAGGGGCCGTTGGCTGATGGATTAGGTAGGGGGATAACTTTTCCCCCCGGATAATTTTTCCCCCATGTCGTTGGACATGACGGATAATTTATGCCCCCGGACAGTTTTCCCCCAGCAGGTGGATAGAGGCGGATCATTTTTGGGGGCCTAGAACCCTTAACTAAAGTTACCGTGGGGATAAGGGGTAGGGATAAGAAAAAAAATATATTAAAGAGAAACAAAATGTATATTTTTATTTAATATATATATATATAGAAAAAAATATATTTTTTAAGATCTAAATATTTATATTTTGTTTCTTATAATATATTTTCTTTCGGATCCCCCCCCTTTTATCCACCCATTATAAAAAGTATCCAAACAAAGTTAAAAGTTATCCCCTCAAAAAGTTATCATTCTCTAAAAATTATCTCCCCTTTAAAAACTTATCCCCCTCCCATATCCGCAGCCAAACGGCCCGTTAGGGTCCATCATTCTCTCTAGCATTTGATATTTATTTAAAAAAAATAATTAGCTAATATTTATAAAAAAAAGATTTTTTAAAAATCATTTTAAACTCTTGTATTAGGGCATCTGTTAGTCATCTTTTACAGATGACGATGAGATAGAGGGGGAGGGATCATCTGTCCCGATTTTTTCTGTTCCAAACTTAAATAGATGATACCTGTTAATTTGTAATTATTAATGAGATAGATAAATTACATAACCTCCCCTGATAAATTATAAATGGACATGTGTTATTCATTTAGGTGTGGAACAGGGGCTGAGACAGAAAAATTTGGGACAGCGGATAATCGGGACAGGTGATCCTCGCCCGAGATTAGAGAAGACACTAGTATAACATTACACGTGTTTTTTTTTTGTGATGCTTCCAGCAGGGCTTTTATTGGCTCCCACGTGCCATTCATTACCGTCTGCCACAGTTCTTTTCCGCACCATTCATCCGTGTCGGTATGTCCAGTTTAATGACGAAATAACCCTCGTACCACTTTTCCCCCGTTTGGATTAAGATTTTTTGAAAATTTTAGGGTGACAGGCCACCCCTTTGGGTTCAGCAGACTCTCTCTTTACATATATTACACTTTTGATATTTATTTAAGAAAAACAATTAGCTAATATTTTAAAATAGGTTTTTTTGTTAATTTTTTTTTTAACATGTTGCATCACGAATCATCATCTCTTACAGGATAATAACGAAACAGTGAGGAACACTGGTATAAATATTACACACTTTATATTTATTTATGAAAATTAATTAGCTAACGTCGTGTATCACGGGTATACAATTGTGACATTTATTTACGAAAAAAATTAGTTATATATCACAGGTCAATTGCTAATAATAGCATGACGGGATATAGACAAGAGTATAAATATTAACCATTTGTTTTTTGAGCAGGCTACCAGCAGGCCTTAATGACACAATCCGTTTTCGGCACCATTTCATGCCGCGTCAGTATGTCCAGTTTAATGACGAAATTACCCTCATACCACTTTTCCCCGTTTGGATCTCTTTCTTGTTCCCTTCCTCCAAGTTCAGGCTCCAACCAACCAACACATGTATTCCCTGAATCAACTCTAAATCTCTTTTCATGTTAGAGATTTAGGGGTTGTTTGGCTATCGGATAGCATCTAGGTAAATTTTAAAGGGGAATAATTTTTAAAATGGATAACTCTTAACTTTATTTGAATACTTTTTAGAATAGGTGGATAAGGGTGAGGATAAGAAATAAAATATACATAAAGAAACAAAATATAAAATATCTAGATACTAAAACATATATTTTTGCTTCATACTCTATATATAAAAATAAATATACATTTCGTGTCTTTCTTTTATTTTTTTCCTTATCCCCCACCCGTATCCACAGGATAACTTTTAGTTAGGGTGAGGGCCATCCAAAAATTCCATCGCATGCGCATGCTAGGGAAAAAATTATCCGGGGAAAAAATTTATCCGCCTGGCATAAACCATCCAAACGCCGAATAGAAAAAATTATCTGGGAGAAAAGTTTTCCCCCTCGCTATCCGCTAGCCAAACAAGCCATTAGGATTTTGCTACAGAAAATAGTTTTTGTAAAACTTTATTTTTCTCTATTGCGAGAGAAAAATAAAGTTGAAATCTGAAAAATTAGAGGAGAGAGAGCTGGGGAAGGTCTCGTTTGGGCAAGGTTTTTTTGGGTGTCTTGGGATAACTTTTTTTAGGGTGAGTTTACAGGTGTAGCTATAGGAGAGCTTTTATTTAGAGCGGTTTGTTTTTTTTCATTTTACTTTTTTAATCTATAAATGTGAAAAAATATATATTTTTTGGTACCAAACAGGGCCTAAGAAGAGAGAGGTGTGCATTACTCTCTCGCATTTTCTCAAATTTTTTTCCAGAAAATGTGTTGATTCACAAATGTGTGTTCATTTTGCATACACATTAGGTTATTCACGGTTCAGTTCGGTTCACTAATATTCACGATTTAATTTGGATTGATTCAGAAAAAGGCCAAATCGTTGTTAATGATTCGGTTTACGATTTGACTATAAACTTGACCAAATCGAACGGTGATCACCCTAATAGTTAAAGTAAAATTAATATAGAACATAAGGAGTATTCGAGTAATTTCACCTAATAAAGAAAAAAAATACAATAAGAGAAAATGAGATTATAAAATAACACCCAATATTTTAAAAAAAAAATTTAGCCGCTAAAGTTTTAGAGTTTTTTTTTTCGTTAATAAAATTTTATCAAAAATTTATATTTTTTCAGGTGAGTCTAAAATATAAGAATTTTTCTATAATTTTAAAAAATTATTCACTAAAATTTATTTGATATTTATATTACATATTTGATGTTTTTTTAAGAAAAATAATTAGCTAACTTTACAAAAAAATTATTGGGTAAATTTCACTGACATTTTTAACAAGTATAATTTCTAAACTAACAAAGACATTTCTTACAATTATAATCAACATTATTCCCGCTATTTTTTCTTTGAATAAAACACCGAACAATCTTTCATTTACACTCGGCGTACTTTAAATGACGTCAGCACACACTCGGCGTAGTTTAAATAACGGCAGTTCCGCCCATGAATTCCAACCGACACTGATCAGAATTCTAAACATGTCGATGACTCTAAACATGTCGATGACTCTCTCTCGCCCTTCTCTCTCTCTTCACCCTTCTCTCTCCCATGAATCGCCACACCACCGTCCTGTTGCCTTCCTCCGCCGCCACCACCACCGCCACCGCCCACTCTCCGTCTCCGTCTCCGCCGTCACCCGCCAGGCCACCGCCACCATCAGCAAGGACACCACCACCTGGACCCCGGCTCCTCTAGCCGATGTCAGCTGCGCCGGAGAGAGAATCTGCTACGTCAATGTTGACCTCGCCAAGTCGCCGGACCTCGTCGCTGATTTCGTCACCCCAGGGCAGTACGTCCTGATCAGAATTCCGCCCGCCCTCGTGAACCCGCCGCCATCGCCGGCGTATTTCTACATCGCGTCGCCGGTGGGGTCAAGAAGCGAGTTCCAGTTCTTGGTGAAGAGCGTGCCTGGAACGACGGCTGGGGCCCTCTGCACGTTAAAGAAAGGGGACGTTGTCGAGCTGAGTGACATTATCGGGAGTGGTTTTGATATCGATCAACTTTCACCTCCCGAGGACTATCCAACTGTATTGCTTTTCACCACCGGATATGGAATTAGGTAAAACTTTTTGGTTTGCATCCATTTATTGTGAATTCTCATCATCCAATAGTGAATTTCTATGAATTGAATTTGTAATTCCCATTTTTGTACTCCATTTGTGTTGCCTTTCCGTTCCCTCTTGTGTGATCTCCGTGGAGAAACTATGCTGAAACATAGAATCAGAACTTGTTTGACAGGTCCACTCTCTCAAGGAGAGAGAATTTCTTTATGGAACATAGGAATTAATTTTGTTTGAGCTTGAGGTGTTATGCGCTGTGTCATTGGGCTTATTAATATACATTCTCTTGCATCTGGCCGCACGATTTCATATTTCATACTGAAGTTTATCTACGTAGCACATTCACAATCCTAGATTACAGTTTTGTCATGTTTTTTAAATGCAGCCCAGTCCGGTCTTTGATTGAGACAGGATTCAGTGCCAACAAGAGATCTGATGTGAGGCTTTACTATGGGGCTGAAAACCTTCAAAGAATGGCATATCAGGTTTTGTGTTCTGCCTTGCTCAATGTTACATCTTCACGATTAGATGTCAATCCTTGCAAATTCAACCACTATCGCCTGCTCAATCAACGTTAGTATTTAAAATTATTTTTTATGGCTTCTTAAATAGGAAAGAATCAAGATTTGGGAAGCTTCTGGTGTTAAGGTAACGCAAGTACTATCAGACCCTCCTCCTAATTGGAATGGTGGAATTGGCCATGTACAGGTTGGTAGTGCATAGTTTCATGCATGCTTAAAGTTTGAAGATAACCCCGAAGCAACGTTTTCATTTTTGAAAGTATTACTTTTTCAGAATGTTTATCTCAAGGACAAGCCAATTGCTAACCCAAAGGCCGCAGTCGCTGTGCTCTCTGGAAATCCAAATATGATTGAGGTTTGTCATTTTTTAGAGCTACTCACTATTTATGCTCTTTAAAGATCGTCGTTTCTTATTGCTAAAGCTATTCTACGTTTACTATGCGACAACTTGCACAAGCAAAGCATTCTAAAACAGCAGCTAGGAAGTCTTAGGAAAGTGAGATTAATTGATTATAAGGATATACCAATTTATTCTGACTTTTGATTGAACAGAGGAAATTGTTTTACATTGAAACATTAAAAGGGAAAAAAACTGAAGTGGGGGAGTGGAAAGACTAAGAAGTGATGCAATTTATTTTTTTGACTGGTAACTAGGAATGGTTACGGATCTCGTTTGGGGCGGAGGACTATCACCCCAAACTCGAACTTGTTTAAAAAATCTTCCCCAAAACCAGCGAAAGATAAAATACACTCTATCTGTCTTATCCATTTACCCGCTAACCACTTTTTCTTCTTTTTTTCCCGCATTAGTAGTTATTACATTTTTACAGTTCCAAGTTACTACATATTTTATATAGAACTATTTTTTAAAAATTGTTCACATAAAAGATGCATACTTAAATGAAAAAACTTTAAAGAAGACAGATAAAATAATAACTAAAAATCAAAAATAATTAAAAAATATAAGGGTATTTTTGTAATTTTTAGTATATCAAAAGTTTTACAATCCATTAGAGAGTAGAACCACTAAATCTAGACCAAGGGTCGTCATGGGTCGGGTTTGGGATGGTACAGGTCCATGTTGACCAGGGTGGGCTTGGCTTGGTGGGTTTGGACCGGTTAACGGGTCAGATCGGCTCATGGGCCGAAGAGATGAGACCCAAGTCTAGTTTACGGGTCTAAAACTTGGGCCTACGGATCGGGCCTAGACTTGAGCCTACGGATCGGACTTGGACTGGGCTTAGACCTACGGGCCGGGCTTAAACTTGAAACATAATTTATTATAGACGAATTATTTTGCTTCGTTGTCGACTTAAAATTAATTTCTTGGTTGGTCGTTTTTAAAAAATGTGATTCAACAATCATATTATACTATAATAAAAACAAAAATAATAAAAACTAGTAGCGGCCCACATCGGGCCTTTGTCGATGGGTCTTTGGGTCTATGTCTCCCTCCGAGTCGGGTCTCCGGGCCAAGTCACGGCCTTTAAAACTAGGTCCAAACCCAACCCATGTTATTCTGGATTTGGGCCGGACTTGGGCCTTTCGAGCCATGGGTCAAGTCAAAGTCTGCTGGGCCGGGCCATGAGCTTTTTGATGACCCTTAATCCAGACCCTAACGGGTTGCATGTTTTAAATCCTCCCTCCACCCCTATGCACCTCTCTCCAAACCCATCGGTTGAGCGAGTATCCATCGGGTCTTTTATTTTTTTCTTTTTGTCGGTCCTCCTAGTAATATACACTTAAAAACCTGGCTGCGAAGAAGGCAAGGACACAAATCTTTTTTACAGGATCATGTTTAATAGTCTTAAAGTGGATGTTATTTGCAATTTTATGAAAATGATCTTTGTTTCCACCTACAAGCAACTTTTTTTCTCAGCTTGCAGATGGGTGTTAGCTTGACTAAATAATGAGCTACAGTAGAGGCAACTGCTTCGGCAATATGTGGTTGCAGCCAGATTGTTAACTGTGTTATGCAATTGTTTCCAAATTTTTAACTATCTATTCAACATTGACGCAAATCATGTTCTTGCTAAATCGATGGACTAATATGCTATAGACGTTATAGAATGGGTTCTTAATTATCCTGCAATGTAGAAGTAGGGAATATAGAGGGCATCTTGTTTGTTGAAATT
>VIGQ01000918.1:67500-70000 GCA_009663005.1 Actinidia chinensis | reverse complement strand
TAAGAATAGACAACTACAACTGAACCGCGGTGGGAGTGAGTGCAGGCACCAGTTGGTAGTTTGGCAATGCCCTAGCTGCACTACAAAAGTAATGAGACAGACTGCCGGAGCTGTTTTCGGGAACGATTCTCCCAACGGTTTTAATGTGTAGCTGACGCGGGAAAGTAATGTATGTAGAGAGAGAAAGCGTGTAAATATTTTTCTAGCAAAAATCACGTACCTCTATGAGAACAATAGTTCTCCTCTTATAATTCAACTTGGCACATGCCTTGACACGCTAGCTGTCTTATCGCCCAACGGACTACAAATCGACGTGCACTCATGCGCGTGCCGTCTATTGTGTCAGTTAGTAGGTGGTTGACCCAGCCATACTCCTACGGTCTGACTGGTGGCCGTCATCATTCGACCGACGTCTTCACTCAGATATGGGGGCCGTCAAAAGGGACTTTGAAGTGTTAGACACCTTCTGTCCCCTGACATTTCTTGGTAATACAACCTGCCGTTGTCCTCCGTCCAAACTTTAGCGCGATTAATACTCTGAGCCTATTCGGTAGCTGCAACTCGACAGTAGCGATATCTCTACCTTGTACGGTGACTGTCTGTGGTAGCATCTGCATCGAGCTCCGGCACGGAGATCCTCCGAGCTTTCTTTATAGCGAAAGCTCAGTGGAGGTCTCCACCCGGCCATCTTTTGTCCCTTTACAATAATATTCACTAGTAAATTCTCATATTTGTTTTTTTTTATAAAATTTTTGTTTTTTTCTATTTGTTTGTTTTCCTAACTTTAAGTGAGTTTGTTTTTCTAATTATTTATGCCTTGATTGGTGTGTTATTATTTTTAATAAATTTTCAAGATTGTAACTAAATTTGTTTTACTTTTTTAGTTCATCATAACTAGATCAACCAAAAAAGTTAAACGGTTAGGGAAATATTTGTATTTTTAAGGAACCTCAAGGGAAGTGTTATTATTTTTAATAAATTTTCAAGATTGTAACTAAATTTGTTTTACTTTTTTAGTTCATCGTAACTAGATCAACCAAAAAAGTTAAACTGTTAGGGAAATATTTGTATTTTTAAGGACCCCCAAGGGAAGTATGTGTAATTATTTAATGCAATGCATGTGTCATGTGTGACCTCGTCATTTTCCTTACTTATCCACAATCTTTATCCACCCATTCTAAAAAGTATCTAAATAAGGTAAAATTTATCTCCCTTTAAAATTTATTCCCTGATACTATCCGGTAGCCAAACGACCCCTAATGGCTGTTTGGGATAACTTTTTTTCCCGGATAATTTTTTTTATCTGGCGTTTGGATGGTTTAAATGCCGAGGCGGATAACTTTTCCCTCCAGATTATTGTTTCCCCAAGCAGGCAATAGAGGCGGATCATTTTTGGTGACCTCACCCTAACTAAAGTTATCCGTGTGGATCAGGGAGTGGGGGATAAGAAAAAATTGAGAGAAACAAAATATATATATTTTTAAATCTAGATATTTTTAGTTTGTTTTTCTTTAATATATATTTTTTATTTCCATCCTTAATCCACTCATTCGAAAAGTCTTCCAATAAAGTTAAAAGTTTATTCTTCTCAATTTCTCCAAAAATTATCTGGCACCAAACGACCCTAAGGTATGAAATCAAAAGCTTTGTAAGTCGCTGGTTCTTTCTCCATATTTTCCAAGGGTTCTTCATAATGTTCGGTTGACCGTCCAAAGCCTGTTTGCAAAGTCTTCCAGATTTATTTTCATTCTCGTGGATTTGTTTTCCGATTTCTCTGCAAGATGAGTCTGGAGAAAATGAGTGAGGAGAAAATGGAGAATATGTGGGTTCTTACGTCTTTTCCACTCATTGAAACAATTTGTTGGTTTCTTATTAAAAACACTCCTTACGACTCCAAAATTGGAATCCTTCGCGTCTTGAAGGGATTCAATTTACAAATAGGTGAGTGATTAAATTAATATTCACGCAGTAAATTTTCTAATTTTTTTTTTATCTTTGTAGTTTTCTAGCCCTTGGATTCCCCAGTTGTAAATGAGTTTGTTTTTCTAGCTATTTATTTATGCCTTGATTGTTGTTTTCTTATTTTTAATAATTTTTCAATTTGTGTTCTATTTCTTCTTCTTCTTTTAGTTCTTTTAGTTCAGGGTGACTGGAGTAATTGAATTTTTTTCTAAAATTAAAAAAATGAAAAAAGTTCATGAAAAGAGAAAATAAGGCAAATCATTGTTCACACCTTTATATCTTTGTTCTACTTAGTACTTTTTTTAGAGGTTGTTTTTAACAATCTTGCAATTTTTTCTAGACCTATCCAATAATTCCCTCAAAAATAGACGCCCAACTCCTTATATTTGTGCACATTAACTTTTTTAACTAGCCAATAAGCATACTTTGTTGTAGTAGGCCTTCCTTATTGTAATCTTTGGTGTCTAGAATTGACGACGTTGAACTATAAGATGGGGAATGAAATATTTATAAATAGGTAATATACTAATTTTTTTTT
>VIGQ01000918.1:52500-60000 GCA_009663005.1 Actinidia chinensis | reverse complement strand
CCTTCACCGCTGGGGTTGCACTCTTGGGCTCGCTTCCTCCTTTCGCCATTTGGGCGAGTTTTTTCATGCTGATCTTCTTCAACATAGCTACAAAAGGAAACCAAAGTCAGTAATTGAGGAGATGAAATACTTAAAGAGGAAGGAAGGCAATACCATCTAATCTGAGCTTAGGGGGCAGTTGTGGATCTGACCAGGCCTTCGAGCTAGAGCTAGAGTATGAGCTCGAGCTACCTAGTTCCAAACCCAGGAAAGGATGCCATATTTTTCCCCTAGGAGCCTTAATAGTGTTAGGTTAGGAAGATGAGGTAAAATTTTCCTCACCCCCTTTTTGATGGTTTTTATGTATTCCATTGAGTCATCTCGAAAATGGGCACCTTAGGGAGGATCATCTCAGGAAACTCACCCTCGTCGCCCGCAACGTGAGTTGCATCGCCTGTCGATTTATCCTTAGCATTATCCCTACCACTAGACACCATTTTTCCAGAGTCGAGGGCAAAGCTTTTGAGGATGGTCCTAGAGCCAATGACATCCTTAATTGGGTAGAGTTGTCCTTGCTCTAGTGAATCCGAGATACGGTTGAACCTTTGTTGTTCGATCTTGGTCAAAGCAGGTAACACGCTGCAACGCTTACCTGAAAATGAAGATTACTTGTTAGATAAAGAAGAGGAGTTAAATTTGATAATTGTAGAATAATTTATTAAACATGGATTGACCTGGGGTGTTCCATGACCTTGGGACCCTTGGAACCCCGTGTCCTGGGATAGTTCTAAGGCGAACTCCCAATTGTCCGCTAAGATGATGAAGAATTTCCTCATCCCCCTTGACATTGCTGGGTTACCCCCGAGCAAGGTTTTCTTCGCCTCACTTTAAATGAGCCCCCCCCCCCCCCCCCCCCCCCCCCCCCCCAAAAAAAAAAAAAAAAAGCCCTCCCCCCCCCCCCCCCCCACACCCCCCACAAAAACCAAACCACCCCTCCCTCCCCCCCCCCCCCCCCCCCCTCAAAAAAATCCAGAGTCTGACTTTGGATTTTTAAAAAGACCGAACAAGTTCCTAAATTCATTGAGGGAGAGGGCAAACTTATGAAATCGTCACAGCACTACTGCGTCGACGACACTTCGCCACGCATTGGGGGCTAGCTGCCGACGACACTTCGCCACGCATTGGGGGCTAGCTGGGCAGGGCAGGGCAGATATTGTAATTACGCCAATATCCTCCTAATTGTGGAGTGGATGGGAAGATGCAGACTAGCATGGAAGGCAGCCTCATAGAAAGCCACCTTGGCTGGGCGACTAGACACAATGGTCTCATCCACCTCAGGAAGCCTAATATAGATCTCAGTCGGGAAGGAACATGACTTTATAAGTTTATCCAGGTCGCCCTGAGTCATTATGTTTTTCTCCCTCTTAGGCAGAGGTCAAGTGTCTACTGAGGGACTTCCCTCATTGTAAAAAGATGCCTTTCTAAGGGAGGAAGGAAGTTGGGTAACCTTGTAGTCATAGTTAAGACTTTTCTCCTAAAAATGTTAGATATCCACAGACGAAAGTGTTTTCTAAGTCCTCTACCTCTACGTTGCTGGACATAAACTAAAGGCTCAAGATTAAAATCAAGTGGTTGATACTTACTGAGCTACTTAGATGAGGGCGAGGTGACGATGGCGAGGTTCACGTCGGAGCAATAGCATCCCCCCACCCCCCCCAACGCACTTCATTATCGCAACCAATAGAAGAGTATGTTGTATGGGATAGCCCCTATTTATAAGGAGAGTCAAGGGATGAGATCTGTTTGCTTCAACGGTTAGGATCACACGGTGCTTCGAATTCTTAGGTCTCAACTGTCGTTTGTAGGCGAAGAGCCGCCCAGCCATCAATGTACCTCTATGTGTTAACTTGTGAGGGCATGCCATCATTGCGTGCTTATGTCATCCATCTACATGCCATGATTTGTTACTCGATGATGCCAAGTGTTTCACCTCAGTATCTAGAGTAGGGGGCAACTGATGAGGGATAAATTCTCCAACTACTGATAATCTGAGATGAGCACGTCGCCTAAATCAATATGCAAGACCATGTCGCCAATGTCTCTAGGTTGCCACTTGTTTCACCTAGGCTCCCTGAATAATGTCCTTATCTCCCCTCAAATCTCACCTTGCCAAAGGACGAGCTGATCTGTCTCGCCCTTCACCTTGAGAATGAGATGAGTATCAGACTCCACATCTTCCTGGTCTCCTACATTCGCGAAGCTATCTCTATTTGGCATCCTCCTCTTTTTACTCTAAAATCCTCGGCCACACCTTCCATACTTGGCTGCCCGATGATTATGCCATGATCTTCTCACACGGTTCTACATTCTCTTTTTATGAAAGGCCGCTTATCCTCTACAATAAAGGGGTAACTGCATTTTCACTCCCAATTATCGCAAGTTATAAAACTAAATATTTTTACATGCCACTAGAGGAAGTAGTTGTAAAAACAATATATTAGCCAAACAAAAATCTCCAATAACAAGCAAAATTAGGCAATAAACAAGTAACTATGAGGCATAAAAGCAAGGTTCTAAAAATTGCTAGGCGGTAATCAGGCGGCGGTGGGGGGGGGCCTAGCCCTAGCGGCTAGGAACCGCCTAGGCGGCTAGGAGGTTTTTTTTTTATATTATTTATTATTTATTAAATCATTAATATTTACTAAAAATAATCATAAATGCCAAATATCAATTCTAACAAAAAATGATAAAATCACAATAGTAAAGTTCAAATGTTTAATGTTGAATATACAAAGACCAAGATAGAAATGACAATTTTAGGCCCTAAAAATATATAGAATAGATATCCATAAAACGCTAGGTGTTAAGCGGGCGCCGGGGGCCCAGCGCCTAGGTGGGGGGCCTAGCATCCTGGGTGGTGGGGGGCCTAGCGCCTAGGCTGCCGATTTGTAGACAGTGCATAAAAGACTCTACATCCATCTCTGTCACAAATAAGGGATGGAAAAATTCTGTAATTCTTCTCACTATCTTACATTTGATAATACATGGTAAATATAGAAGATTACAAAAGAAAAGATTAGAAAAATAAATCAAGAAAAAACAGGGGCAAAATTTGACTAAGAAGAAAGTTGACTAAGAAATTTTAACTAATGTGTTAATCTAATATCAAATCCCTTAACTTTAAGGAAGGAAAGTTGTTAATTCTCCTAATCTAATATTCTACACTTTAACACTCCCCTTCAAGCTGGGAGAAAGATGTCTTCATATCCAGCTTGAATAAAAGATCATGAAAGCTCGACAACTGTTCAAGCCCTTGTTAGAACATCAGCTAATTGACGTTCTGATGGATGGAACATAGACACATGCCAAACAAATCCTTCCTCCAGTTTGTCCTTAATGAAATGCTATAAATTTTCAATATTGCCCCTTCGTCCTATCGTGTGAATGGATTATGAGCAATATTGTGATAAGCCCGACTTGTTGTTCACACAATAGAGACTTCAAGGACCTTCCCATTTGACTCGCAAACCATCCAGGAATAATCTTCAGCATAGTAGTTGTTTACACAATCCTTGAGCGATTAAGCCCCTAAATTCTGATTCTACAGATGATCTGCCACCACGTTCTGCGTCTTGCTACTCCACGTACCAGGTTAACTCAAGAAAAGTACAATACTGCTCAGCCCTGTAGTTGATCTTCTTCCACTAGGGAACCGGCTAATCAGCATCGGTGTCAGTGTAGGCTTCTTATGCAAGATTGTCATTTTTCTTAACAAAATCTTTCCCTGGATTGCCTTTAAGTAATGACAAACACCTGTAAAGAAGCTTGAAGATTGAGGTTTCTTCTTGGATTCATTTGCATGAATTGACTAATCACGTCACCGAGTATGCATGTCTGGCCGGTGTGAGCAAGATATACAGTCTACCACCAACCCTCTTGGTTACATTCGTATGTCAACAGCCGGTTCTTCTTTAGCTTCTCCCAACTTATGGTTTGGATCCATTGGAGTATAGAGATGGTTACACCACTTTTCCTGTTTCTGCCAATATAAATCAGTCACGTATTTCTTGCTGAGATTGAAGATCCCTTGTGTAGAATATGCCACTCCATACAAGGAAGTATTTTAGTTTCCCTAGTTCCTTTATCTCAATTCTTTTATCAGCATCTGCTTTAATTTCATGGTTATCTCTTTCATCATCCCAGTCACTATGATGTCATCCACATTTTTTTTTTTTTGACATTAAGAGCAGTTACTCCCCCTGACAGCTGAATACTTGATGAAAGGAGTGTGTCCCCTTGACTTTGTTATAACCCAAATTCTCATCACCTTTGCAAATCTCTCGAACCACGCTCTAGGAGATTGCTTCACTCCATAAAGGGCCTTTCTCAGCTTGGCACACCTTGTTACCTGGGTTCCCTCCGATACCTGGAGGATGTTCAATGTAGATTCTTCTCTAGGTCACCGTTGAAGAAGAAACGCATTTTAACATCATACTGTAGTAGTTGCCAGTTTAGGTGAGACAAGCCAATGATAACAGGTTCTCACAGAATTCATTTTTGCAACTGGAGCAACGTCTCTTGATAATCAAACCCCGTAGGTTTGTTTTTTGGTATCCTTTGGGCCACACAATCGTGCTTTATATCTCTCAAGGAGCCATCAGCCTTGTATTTTGTTGTGAAAAATCCACTTTACAATCAACAATGTTTTTCCGTTCGGCTTTCTTATCAACAATCCCCATGTTTTATCTTTTCCAATGCACTCATTCTCCTCTCTCATAGCATCCCTCCATTCCCTTTTGATAATGCTCAAAAACAGTATTATGGATAGAAATGGTGTTTTGTTAGACTCAGAATAACTTTTTGTGGGGTTGGTGTGATAGCGCTCAAGAGATACATAGTGAGATAAATGGTTGAGGTGGTCGTTTTGTGCATTCTCTGGTACCTTTTTCTAATAGCAATGGGAAGCGTCATCTGTTGGGTCACTAGATGTTTTTTCAACAGGTTGGTTGTGTGTTTGTAATGTAAATTGGATCAGACTACGTGATCTCATTTCTCAGGGCGGAGTTGGACTCTTGGACTTGCGTTATTCTGGAACGGCCTTTCTCCTGCATACACTAGATGACTAGGTTTGCCAATGGAGAATTGGGTTTGACTCTGATGGGACTTGTTCTTAAGGGCTTGGATGGGTTCAACAATTAACAGGTTGGAACACAGGGAGTCAAGTGTTTTGAGTGGTTTCAAAAATTCAAAGTCTCCCCCCACCCAAAAAAAAAAAGAAAAAAATAAAGATTAAAAAAGAAACAAAAAAGGACAAATAAAAAAAAAAAAAAAAGAAAAAAAGAAAACATAAAAAAAAAACGAAAAGAAGAAAAAAAAAAAAAAGAGAATAACAAAAAAAAAAAATAAAGACATGGGGGGAATTAAAGAGGAAAAAAAAAAACCTACCCCAACACCACACAACACTAAAAAATAAAACACACCCCCCCCCCCCCCCCTAGCCCCCCCACCCCCCCCCCCCCCCCCCCCCACCCCCCCCCCCCCCCCCACCCCCCCAATGACTATCTTCCATCATTGATTCTCCCCCTGAAGAGAGGACTTAGAGAAAAATGGTAATTTTCGTGAAAGTGACATCTGCGGAGATGTATAAAAATTTTCTAGATGAGGGCTTGTGGATTGTAACACTTGTATCCTTTTTGAGGGATGAGTAACCAAGGAAAACACACTTAATGGCTCGGAGGGTCTAGTTTGCCTCTATGTTGGTTGTGGACATGGAACAAAGGCAGTGCACCCGAAACACCCTAGGGTGAGGCCATTTGATTGTTCTGACGTGAGAGTTAGAAGCTATTAAGGATTTTATGGGACTTTTATTGTCCAACACACGTGATGGAAGCTATTTATCATGTGTGTTGCCAGTAAGGACAGCTTCTCCCAATAAGGACTTAGGAAATTCCCTTGAAATAGTAATGCTCGGGTGGTGTTAAGTAAATGGCCCATTTTTCTCTCAGCTACCCCATTTGTTGAGGTGTGTAACCACAGACGATCTATGGATAATACATGTGATTGAAAGTAGGGGTGACAAAATCTGATTGAAATATCCCTTAGCTCCCTAGCATGTTTGTCCACCTTTATTTTAACCCCAAATTGAGTTTGAACCATTGACGTGAAAATTAGGTACAACAATGCCAACATCAGATTTTTGTTTATTTAAGGAGGGACGAAATAGGGACTAACAATGTAACCAACGAGAGAAATCATCAATTAAGGATACAACAACGACCCCGAAAACCTAGGGATAGTTAGAAGGTCCCATATGTCACTAGAATTTAAATGAAAGGAAAGGGAACTCTTTTATGCAATAGGACAAAAATGCACGAGTATGTTTGAGCAATTCACATAATCACAATGTGAAACTCAGAAATATCTATCTTGGAACAAATGAGGAAACATGACTTTTAGAACCCTGAAAGGAGGGATGACCTAGAGCAAATGATCTAACCAAATTCTGAATATTTATTCGATGAACTAAGAAAAGAAAGGTATGTTGCTCCTAACTTTCTGAGATGCATTCAAGGTGGTAAGACCACTTCTTTCCGTTAGCAAGTCCCCATCCTCCTCCCCTGAGGCCTGTTCCTGAAACACAATGTTGGAGAGGGAAAAGGTAGCAAAAATTTAAGATCAATGGTAAGCTTTTGAAGGAAAAAAGGCGGCCGACAATTTTGGTCATGAGAACATTTTAGGACAATGATAGGTGTTGATACGTATATCCCGAACCCTGCAACAGTAGCCTAAAAGAACCATTGCGCCACTGTAATTTTTCGGTTACTTGGGCATGGCGAGGGGCTGGTGTGAAAAAGATGGATGTAGGGGTCATATGACTGTTGGCACCGGATCTATATCCATGATGTTGGCAAAAAATTTTTTTCTTGAGGCATTCATGCAAAAAAAGAATGATGGTTTACTGAAAGAGTCAAAGAGCACGCTCCCGAAGGATTTTCAAGAGGGACCCTAAGAGTTTTCAGCTTTTCAATTTTCACTATTGAACCCTTTCTAATGCTGAATTTTCTCTTCAAGTTGGGGTGCTCTGCAATTGGGGCTTGAGGTCTCTGCCCCCAATGGTTTCCCCACTCTTTGCTTGATGGTTTCCCATTTAATTTCCAACACTTCTCTCTTGTGTGCCTCGGTTTCTTGGCAGTAAGTGCACCAGAGATTGTCTTATGTTCCTCAACTGATTTCTCTACCGGAAAAAGTATTGGGCGGCAGATCAGTTTTCCTTCTTCCCCATGATGATCGGTTTTTGTCCTGGCGCTGGGACCCGTCAATGTTCGTGGTTTTCAAGCAGAACATTCCTTCGACTTTCTTTCTCTGCCAAATCAAGGAGATTGTTTTCTTCAGAGACGGGGGTGTCCCTTGCCAAGGATTTGAAATCCTAGCTTGCACAAATTCAGGGTTTAATCCAGCCAAAAAAATCATAGACCCGATCCTTTTCAATGAAATTCTTCAAAATGGCAGCATTGTGGGATT
>VIGQ01000918.1:32500-37500 GCA_009663005.1 Actinidia chinensis | reverse complement strand
CTTGATCAAAAAACTTCAACCAGTATAACTTTTTTTTCTACATCTCGAACTTGGGGAAAACCCAGAATGAAGAAATCCAACTTCACCCGTAGAACTTTTGTAAGGTCTACTAGTTGAAGAAGGTTGCGGATGCGAAAGTCAACATAGATGGCTGCTTTTCTAGGGTATTTTGATCATTTCACTCCCACAACTTGCAAGAGCTTTATAAAGAAGAACTTTTAACACTTTTGGGAGAGTTTTGAAGCCAAAGATACTTTTATTTTGGGGGAATTCTTTCATCCTTAAGAATTCTTCCTTCCTTTACAACTTTTACATTTTTTTCTTTTCCAAGTTCTTTGTTTAGATTAGATTATATTTAGTTTAGAGTTGCAAAGAGTCAAAGAAAGGAAGGAGAATATTGGTTTCAAGTTAAAAGATTTGTAATTTCTTGATAATACTCTTATGCACTTGATAGTTGTAAGTTTAACTTGAGTCTGGTTGTTTGATTTTGGTTTATGTTATTGGATTTCATCTTTCTTGTTATGGTTTTCTTTGAATTAATGAATAGATTATCATTAGCATGTAGGTTTGCATCCACCATGAAAGTCTAAACCTATTGGCCTGGTACAAGTAGAGGTGCACAAATAGGCTGGACTATTCAACCAGTTCGTCCGTCAGCACATTACTATATCGAGCTGGGTAAGCCTGGACCATTTGGGCTTGGATCCAGCCCAAAACCCTATTACTATCGGGCACAAGCTAGGCATCTTTCGCCAAGCCCAGCCCAAACTATAGCCCGACCCATTAGTACCATAGCCCGGCCCAAATCTGCCCACCTTAACAGGCCAAAAAATTTAGCCCATTAACCCAGCCCAGCCAGACCATTAGCCCAACCCATTCGGACTGTTAAGGTCCCCCCAAAACAAATTTCCTCTCGAGGATCAAACTCTAAACCAAACCGCTGGACCAACGGCTCTCATTCATTTATTAAAATGATTTATTTTATTATTAAACGCTTAATTTTGGGTTCCTTGAACTAAAAAAAGTTAATTTTAAGTTGATCTTAGTGAGATTTGAACTCGAAAACTCGCCTTCCACACGCCATGCACCCGAATGCTGGACCAACAGCTATCATTCATTTATTGAAATGCTTTACTTTATTATTAAACACTTAATTTTGGATGCCTGAAACTACAAATTTTTGAACCTCAAATTCAAATTTTTTAAGAAATGATTAATCTTTAGTACAAACAAATTAAATGGGCATAATATTACAAGATAATCGAAATGTGTCTAATGCCGTTTATAATTTTTTAAAAGTTTTTTATACCACAACTAAAGAGTGCTAGGGTGTTTATTATTCCACTACTCAACTTCTCATCACTAACATTGCTAATAATTTTTTTTTTAAATGTTAGAAGAAATTGCCTTATTTGTTTGCGTTAGCAGCAGTAATGGACTTTATAATTAAATTATCAGGTATAAAATTTTTTATTACCTCTATTAATGAATTATTAAATGCAATCTAACCATTATCGGTAATGATGTTAAATCAATAAAATATTTTACCCAAGGCACACTTCGGCACCACTATCGCCTTTTACTTAACTAGGGGCATTACGAGGGTAAAGGCCCCTTAGGTGGTTGGAATGCAATAACTAACTTTAGTAAGCAAAGTACTGGTTTTTCATTATGCACTAAACTTTTTAAATATTTAGACACAGACTTTAGTGGTGTCTAATGGATACTGAAAAAGAAAATCTACATATTTTAACATGGTAGAGAGACCACACAAGGAATTTTTTGGTACTCTCCATCATGGCACGTGATCTACTAACTCTTCCGGCATCAATAGTGGCATTAGAGACAGCTTTTAGTGCAGGTAATCGACAAATAAACGAAAGGAGAAACTTGTTGATCCGGAGATACTGCAAGTGTCGAATTTGTGTTAAAGATTGGAATGATACAAAGTACCAATTCAACACGAAATTTAGACATAATTATGTTTGTAGACCTTTTCAACATATGAATTTGTGACTATGAAGATACCGAAGGCAATTAGTCAAAAAATTTTTTTTGTCTTACATTATACTTTGTAAGGAAAGAATGAGTAATGTATATGAATAATGGTTAAGTGGGTGCTAACCTAATTGGGATGTACTTAACTATAATAATACAGATCTCTAACTTTTTTATTTTTTTTGCTGTTTAATTATTTTAATTTTACAATCAATGTATTTAACATTATTTATCAATAAATGAAATTAATCTCTTTGACTTTTAGTCCTTTTCTATTTGTTTATTCAATTTCTAATTTATTATTCAATTAAAATACATTGTTGTTGTAAATTACTAAAACATAGTTTGCAATTCTTATTATTTTTTAAAAAAGAAAAAAAAATTATAATATGAAAAGAAAAAAAATGTGTACAAAATATAGCATTACATTGATTACAAAATGTGTCGGAATGTCATAAAAAAAAGGGCTAGTTCAACCTGGGATCGGCCTGTCATTTTATCGCCAAACCCGGTACTGTAGAGGACTGGGCTAATGGACCGAACTGGGCAAGAAATGTGATTAATGGGCTATGTCTGGTCCGATCCATTACTGTAGCGGTCTGGGCTCACCCCAGCCTGTGGCCAGTCGAGCTTGCTATTGTTCCAGAACGATCCAGCCCGAACCGTCCATTTGTGCACCTCTAGGTACAAGGATGTCTTCCTCCAATCCTTAGAATGATTTAGCTTTTTCTCTCCCTTTAAAGTGGTTTCATTGCTTGTTTTAAATTGATTAATAATAAATCAATAAATTCGTCATTGAATTTATTGACAAATAATCAAAAGTATATACAACTCCAAGTTATTTGATAAATTAAAATTTTTTTATTGCAAAATTTTCCAAACAATATTATAATACATTGAGATTTAATTGAGTTTACATAAAGAGTGAAGAAGTTGAAACATTCAAGTTATGAAAAGACTAAATAATTGAATCAGGCGGCCAGTTTACATTTATAGTTTCCATTATATTTGTAGAAACTCATCAAAATATCCCAAACAAAATCATTTATTTTCCATTTTCTTTTTCATAGTTGTACTTGCAACAAATTTGATCTTGCACATTTAGTTCTCTGCGAACATGGGTATATCAAGTATTATACTGCAGTAATATATTCCTACGCTTGTGAACCGCCTTGAATATTTGATCGCATTGAACACTGACTAGCAATACACTAAAGTGGGACAACTGTGCCACCGAATTGCGCCTTTAAACTCTTCTCCATTTCTCCAATTGGCTCGAGCATTTTCCTCGTTAAAAAATAATGTCTAGGAATTAGGAAATACAATTAATCTCTGCAAGTGAGATCTTTTTCCCACTCACTTTTTTGATGTATATACATATACATTTGCGTGTGCGTGTGTTGGAATTAATCCACTGTTCCTCTCTAACCCAAAGACTTGCTGTGAATTACTTCTTTTAAGAAATTTTAAAAAAAAAACAAAAAAAAAACATCTATTTTGGATGAGTAGCTGCCAGCAGTAGTAGACTCATCAGGATTTCGGGTTTCTATTTCTATTTGCTACTCCAGATAAGTGTGTAATGCGTTATGTTGGAGCTTAATTTGTATTTTAATATTAAAATGTTTTATTTTATTATAACTTTTTATGTTGCAAGTGGAGAGGCTGTAAAGTGGACTTTTGATTTTTTTCTTAAGAGTTATTTATCATTATCCCACTCTTTATTTTGTTTTCTTGTGAATGACTTCTGAGCTCCGCTTAAAAAATATAGTAATTTACATCTCTTTAGTCCGTTATTGTTGAGAATATTGTTTTGTACAAATCTGATCTATAATTCTTTATAGATAAAGGTGAAATTTATTAAATAATTTTTTACGTAGACGTAGGCTACTTAGCAGGAAAAAAACGTAAATTTTGAGTCTTCGCCCTGTGATGATTCTGAGCTCCTTAAAAAATATAGTAATTTAATCTTCTCTTAGTCCGTATATATTTTGAGAATATGTTTGTACCATTATCTGAATCTATAATTCTTTAGAGATAAAGGGAAATTTATTAATATTTTTACGTAGACGTAGGCTAATTAGCAGGAAAAAAACGTAAATTTTGAGTCTTCCCATGTGATGATTCTGAGCTCGTAATTTATTCTTCAACAATAAAGAAATTAAATCTCAATGTAAAGAGATGCTATTGGACTTGCATTAGTATAGTTATTAATTTACAAAACAGAGATTAAAACACTGAATAACGAATAATTAAATAACAATAAACTAGTTTTATAGAAAGACGAATGTGACATAAAATTAGCGCTTTTAGGTTTTATTTGGATTTAGGATTTGGTGAGAGAAATGAAATAGAAATGATAAAGAAAATGATTTAATAGTTCGAACAATTGAAGGTTTAACTTGAGTTTTATTTTACTTTTTTCTCGTCAAACTCAGAATCCAAACACTGCCTTAGTGAAAACTTCCAACTTCACATTTGCATTTATCTCTTGTGGGAGTCGATTGAGGATTTAAGGTTTTGGTACGGGGTGAAAAAACAACCAAAAACTGGACCGACAAAAAAAACTGAATTGAGTAGTTGATTTTTGGACATCCAAAAATTCAAACCAGAAGAGTCTGAGGACACCCGAAACTCTCAATACACCCAATCATAATTTTAAAATAGGAGTATCAAAATTTTCAATTATACAGTTACATCCCAAAATTACCTCATCTCCCACCGTTGGCCAATCCTAATCCTAACACTAACTCAACTACCTACACCAAAGCCATCACCGACACACCTGTTCCACCGCCCACACACCCACCCTTTTACAACCCCAAGGCCTGCCCCACCTCGACCCGCCACCTTTTTCCTAGTTGATGAATGTAGGGCTCTCGGACGAAATGAATGGAGATCAATACTCCGGATAATATGATCACGAACGCAGAATGTAATTATGGACCCACCAAATCTTAAAATGGACACGTTCGGATGTGCTGATGAGAAAGGATGAAATCAAA
>VIGQ01000918.1:27500-30000 GCA_009663005.1 Actinidia chinensis | reverse complement strand
TCGAATTGATAGTATTAATTCCATAAAATTTGAAACCGAAACAAAATCAATAGTTTTTAAAGACTAAACTAAAACTAGAATCAAATTGTTAGTACCGTTTCGGGTCCAATTTTTTCCAGGTTTCAATATATATAAATATAATTTTAATCCAAAATTTACACATCACAAAAATATTATTAAATTATCAAATCAATTGAATATTAATAACATTTGCATAAAACACAATCATGTTCTAAACACACAAAGTTTTAATTAAGAACAAACTATAGTTAAGTTAACTTTAATTCTAGTGGTGGAAGTAAAAAAAAGAAAAGTTTAACTTTTTAAACTTTGACCACTCCACAAATTATAACTTGGTTAGTCAAGATTTAACAATTTTTTATAATTTTATTTTTATATACTTACTTAAACCTATTTATATATTTAAAATATATATATATAAGTCTGGTTGGGTTCTGTCCATGATTTCAGAACACAAAATTAAAACCGGAATGATTTTTTTTAAACCAAAGCCATACCAATACCTCCGATCCGGTCCATTTCGATTATATGGTTCAACCGACTTCTTGTGTACCCCTACTCCTAGGTGACAAAAATAGGTTAGATTATGAATTGTTGCTCATCATTTCAATTTCTTTTTTGCCGCACTCATATAGAATTTATACGTAGGAAATAAAAAGATTATTGTAGCTTAAGATCAGAGTTTGATGGTTTTTTTCAATTATGGGATTTTGTTATACACAAATTTTCAGCACTTCTTATTGCTATTTACTATACCTTGCATTATTCACGATGTCTTTTCGTAAACTTTTTAGTAGTAGAACCCCAATAACAAGTAGAAAAATGTAGCGATCATGTTGCCAATGCTTTTGAGATTATAGATGCGTCCTTTTTTCGAAAATGTGATGGAAATGATGCCAATGACTATGTAAAGATGCATGATGTGGGATCGAGACTTGGGGTGTTGTCATGCTTCCCCAAAAGGAGAAGAGTACTCACACCTAGTGAGGAGTTGGAACTGTTGAAAAAATTATGCAGATTTTTCTACAAGTCAAATTAGTGAGAATGCGAAAAATAGCAAAATACACACACATTTGTAATGGATTCGGCCATTTGTGCCTACATCTCGGATCTGCTGCAGATCGTTTTACTAAAGAAAAAAAAAATATACAAGTGTTTACAACACTTTAACTCACACCCATTCTCAACTTTTCTCTCAAAAACGCTCTCTAACTTCCCTAATTTGATGATCTAAACAAATGAGGGCTAAAGGGGTTTTATATAGGCTTCAAAACAGTTGTTGGTGGAAATTAGTATAAAAAAATTGGCAATGATTACGCACCTCACTTGACAATTGTCCTATTAGCAACCTCATTTTAATCCCAAAATGGTTTTGGTCAATTCGTTGACAATGGGTTGTTGGCCATTATTTGACAATTGATGTATTGGCTAATTTTCTTGACAATCTCCCACTTGAAGACTGCTTTCAATCTGTCTTCACACCTTGATCTATGCGCCGATCTCTCCGGTCTTGTTACTCTTCAGCGCCACTGAAGTTGATTATAACTTCTTTTTCGATAGCCACCGTCTTTGTCAACATATCCTGCTGGATTCTTAATTCTTCCTTGGATCTTCTCCCTTATTAACACCTGATCTTCCAACATAGATTTGATAAGGATAACGAAATCCAATATGCTTGGCTCTGGAATGAAATGTTGAATTCTTCGCCAAGTGATAACGAAATCCATGTTTTGGATCTCTCTGACACTTATATCGAGTCTTTGCCGGTTTCGATATCTAAATTGGCCACACTTCGTGAGCTACTTCTGAACGATTGCTACAATTTGAATATTCTCCCTAAGAACCTAAGTGGACTCAAGGCACTTGAGGTGCTTGAAGTTACAGGAGCCAAGTTGGGTCTTCCGCCCCTTTGGATATTTGAGCTGACCACTCTTAAAAGATTGACAATTTTTGCTATTAGAAGTTTTTATGACAATTTTGTTGATAAGGGAAAAATTCTTGTTCTTGGGTTGATAAGCAAGCTCGCTCAGATTGAAGAATTTTGTCTCCAAACTTTTTGTATGACTTTGAGCGAAGTGATGAAAGTGAATATATCTTTTCGCAATTAGCTAAGTGCAACTTTAGTCACTTTCTTCACTTAATTTAGTTCTGAGCGCAGTAATTCCCCAATACTTCCTCTAAATACAGATCGGATGGAGAAGAAAAATTAAACGGAATTCCCAATTTCTACCTTGGCCACAGAAGAGATCAATCAGGTTTTTGTGGAAGAAATGTCGATAAAAGGAGGGACGAGAAGAAGACCATAGCATCTTGCCTTGGGCAATAGAGAATGTACTCCGTCGTTTGAATTTTTTTAAACTACAGGGACATGGAAAGCTTATGACTCTATCAGATTTGGGGGCACAAAATGTTGTGCCCAAAGACCTAGTCACCAGTCACATCTGACCATATCAACCACACACAATACAAAGATTTACGT
>VIGQ01000918.1:7500-22500 GCA_009663005.1 Actinidia chinensis | reverse complement strand
GGAGGTGTTCTACTTCTAACACAGAATACCTAATCATTATCCTAATCTAACTAGGAAACAAAAGATAAAGACTCTCAAAGAGTTCTAGATACTCGAGAGTTTCACCGTCACATGGACTCCACATGAACTCCAATCGGCTTGGAACTGGCTACTGGACTTGGACTCATCCAAGTGATTTGGACTCATCCAATGGGCTGGACTATCACAACAATTTGTTTTATTACTGTTGGCAAGTTGAGGCCCATAAAGTGGACTTTTGATTTTTTTTAGAGTTATTCTGTCATTTATCCCATTCTTTATTTAATGTTGTTTTCTTCCACTATACAGATTAAGGTTTATCTGGAGTGATCTTTGTTGTTTTCAATTGGACTGTTAGATCCTAAAAGGACAAATCAAATATGTGTATGTTGCATTTGTTTTCAGGCATTGCTAACTGCAGAGGGCATGAATCACCATAAAAACAATAACTTATCAGTGTCTTAGTCCTCTATGGCTATAGACATACTTTGAGAATATTGTTTGTACCTCTGTCTGAATCTATAATCATTTATAGATTAAGATGAAATTATTAATATTTCTACGTATACGTAGACTAATTAGAGGGAACAAAATATAAATTTAGCGACTTCCCATGTGATGATTCGTAGCTCGTAATTTATTTTTCAAAATATTTGGTGTTGACATTGTGACAGTGAAATGCGATTCCTTGACATAAATGCAGGGAAGTCACAATTAGGAGAAGCTGTCCTTTGGGGTCTAATGGGAGAGGGTTTTTTCTTTTTCTTTGTTTCCATGGGTTTTTACTTGTTGTTGTCTCTTCATTTTTCCACAGCTTTTAGGCTTGTGTTGGATCAAAGATTTAGTGAGAAAAATAAAAATAAAAATAAAAAAAATTAAATGATCTAATGTTCCAAACAGTAAATTGTCTACTTTTGTTTTCCCACCAAAGTTGGAATCCAATATAGCCTTAGTGAACATTTCCAACTTCATATTTGCACTTATCTCTTGTGGGAGTGGATTGAGGACTTAAAAAGTTTTGGTAACGGGTGAAAAATATCCCAAAAAAACAGACCAACAAAAACAACTGAACCAAACCGTTGGTTGTTCGACGATTGTTTTTGGGACATTCCAAAATTCAAACCGAATAGTCTGGGACATCCGAAACTTTTCAATACACCCATCATATTTTAAAATAGGAGTATCAAAAATTTCACTTATTACAGTTCATCCCAAATTGACTTTATCTCCACCGTTTGCCAATACTATCCCTAACCTACTACCTTCACCACACTACCACCTTTGGTCCACCCCGCAACCCTTTGTCCACCCCCCAAGGCCTGTCCCCCCGCGACCCGCCACCCCACAGTGTCAATACAACTTTAACAATGAGCTATCTGTCTTTGTTTTTTTACTTGTTCACACCGATGAATTTAATGAATTTAGCAAATATTATGTGTTTTAATAATTTTTCTTGTTCCAAAAAATGTATTCTGTCCTTTTCCATTGCAATGGTGTTAACCGTGGGAGTAGGTGAAGTTTCTCACCCGTGACATGCACGTCTCTTGTGGTTTGGTGTTAATCATTTCTATATCATTATAAAAAATAAAACGTTTATCTTTTCTATTTCATCATTTCTCTGTTTGAAGTCGCAAACAGAATCTGAGCATAAAGGCTATTAATTTGTTGTTGTATTGGGATGCATGTGAACTGCCTTGTTCTGTACCTACTTATTCCTTGCTAGTCAATGAGTGTATAGAGACTCTCGGCAAAACTGTGGAAACCCAATACTTTGACGCTAGATTATATGATCACCCGGCAGGATGTATTGTTCGGTATGTGGAATGTGGAGGCATGACATTCAAGTCTCAAATTACGGCTACAAGTCCAAGTCATCTAATTACGGCTGACAGTCTTTAGTCCTTTGTTTGCGGTTGAGTCTTAGTCTTCGATGCGCTAAATCAAAATCTCGATTGTGGTGATTAAAGTCTTCGATTGCGCTGATGACTCATTGCTTAAGTCATCATCTTCCTATTTTTCTCTCATTATAGAGGTTGAAGTCTAAGAGAATAAGTCGAAGGTATTGGTTGAATAATAGTTAAGGCTTACAAGAGAGGAAGAGGTGAGAGATTTGTACCTAACTTGTTTTTAGTGAATTATCCGTGTGGCATGGACGTCGGCTTAATTGCCGAATCACCGTAAAATCTCTTGTGTCCCTTTTATTGTTTCTTAATTGCTTATTTGTGTGTGTTTCCGTTCTCGATCCCTAAGGTGAAAATTACGCATTAGTGTTTTTTTCCAACAACTGGTCTAAACTTGGTCCGGAAGATTAGACACGCAACAAATGTCTGACGAGGCAAGACAATCAAAAAGTTCACGGAGAGAACTTTAGTTTTTTGGAAGATGCGATGGGAATTCTTATCAAAAAGATCTCTATCAACTCTTGAAGGAGAAACCAGAAGATATGAAAGAGGCCGACTGGACGGTTGATACAAAAAGCTCTAGGTACGATCCTTTTGACTCTATCCTCGGTCTGTACTTCAATATATTGAAGGAGAAAACATAGATTTGATGGCGCGTTATCAGATGTTGAGAACTTCCGCATCATAAGTTATTGATAAAAAAACTCTTCAACATGAGATGGGCGAATGATGGACGTGTGGCTGAGCACTTGAATAATTTCAACAGAGTCACAAGGTCCAATTGGGTCCGTGGATATTAACTGTGCGACAAGTGAGATCTTTGTTGATCCTTTTGAAATTGCCAGACAAGTGGGATAGTTTGGTCATGGACGGTCAACAATTCCTCCGGTTTTGAGTAGCTAAAGTACGCAACGTGGTAGGCATACTGCTCAGGCAAAGAATTGTGCAAGAAATCTAGCGAGGCTGTCAGAGACTCAAAAAGTGTTTTGAGTACAGAACGAGGGAGATCAACCAATCGAGGAAGTAACAAAGGTCGCTCAAACTTAATGGGAAAATCCAAGGGTCCACGAGAAGGACGCGAATGCTACAATTGTGAAAGAAGCATTTCACAAAACATTGTAAAAGGGCCCAAGAAGCATGCCAATGATTAGAGATGTAAAAACTCGATTAACCCCGTCTCTGACCATGGAGATCGAAACTTTAGTCTATAGTAGGTCACACGTGATGTATGGAGATAACTCGGGCGCGTCATTTCATGCCACCTACCAGAAAGAGATTCTCCACAATTATGTGAAGGGTGACTTCAGAAAGTAATATCTGGAGATGAGGACCTTGTTCCATTATTGGGAAGGGAGAAGTGTAGATTAGCTAACAAATGGGACGACGCTACCTTTATACAATGTGAGACACGTTCTCAATTTAAAAGGAATCTTATTCTGTGGGCAACTTGCAACATCGGGATGCAAGACTATCTTTACTGACGATGCATGGAAGGTGACGAAAGGGCTAGTTGTGATGGCACATGGAAGAAATAAGGAACCCTTTATGTTACTTTTGGATGAATACGGTTACTTGCAGCTACTTCATCCGAACCAGTGCAACTACATGGCCCTGAGTTTGGACACATGAGTGAGAAAGGCATAGGCCATGATCGCAACTGAAAAATTGTCAGGTTGAAGCAACTAGATCTGAATTTGCGAGGATTGTGTCTATGAAAGTAAAGAAGTTAGCTTCTCAGGGAGAAGTTCAGAGCCTAATCGCTAACGGTTGGATCTTTGTTCACACGATGTGTGGGGACTAGCTAAAGTATTTATTTTGGTGGATCCCTTTAAAAACCCTTTTGTCCACATTTATTGATGATGCTAGTTAAAAGCTATGGGTATAATTTTTAAACAAAAATCAGATGTATTTGATGTGTTTCAAGAAATGAAAGCTACTACTTAGACGAGACAAGTCTAAAGTTGGAGTGGCCTTGAGTCAGACAAGGTGGAAAGTAATTACAGTGATGAGTTCGAAAGGTACTGCGCTATGAATAGAAGCAAAAGACAAAAACATTTCCTAGGATCCCACAACAGAATGGGGTTACCGAGCACAATTAACAGACTATCACAGAGAGTGGGCACAGTGTATGAGGATACATTCCTGGTTTGCCAAAATAATTTTGGGCAGATGCTGTGAGCACGGCTGCTACTTAATCAACCGAGGACCTTCAGTTGTTTTTTGACTTGGGTTGCCCCAAGAAGCTTGACAGGAAGGAAGTAAAACTTATCCACCTAAGAATATTTGGTTGTATCCTCTAGGTGTGCATATTGAGACAGAAACATACAAACGTGATCTAAAATCCAAGAAGTGCATCTTCATTGGTTTGGGATAAATACTTTGGGCTATCGTTTTTGGAATATCGAAAATCGCAAAGTCTAAAAAGAGTGAGATGTGGTTGTTCAATGAGAATGTCAATGTCAGGACATGATGAATGAGCGGACAAAGCCAGCAAACCAAAGAGTTTTGCAGAACTAGGAATTCTAAAAACGATGTATTGATACTCTAAGATCAAAACATACTGTTAGAAACTAAGTTCCTCCCACTGATCCTTGTGTTGAAGATCAACCAGACCAACTTAATCAGACCCCAGCTCGTACTGTCATCTCATCGTACTTGCATACTTACAGACACTGGTGAACCAGAATGTTATGAGGAAGCGTGAAGGCCGAGGCAAGGTGAAATGGGCGCTAGCCATGGATGATGAGATAGACTCCTCACAACTAACCAATAATGGGATTTGGTTTGAGTTGCTGGGTAAGAAGACCCTGCATAACAAGGGGTTTACAGATTGAAAGAGAGCATGATGGGTCAAGAGGTACAAGACGTAGATTGTTGCAACAGTGTTTTTCAATAAGCGAACAATGAGATTTTTTACAGAATCTTCTCTCCTTTTGTGAAGTTATCACGCATTCAGAAATTTTTAAGTCCTTGTGGGCAGTGGAGACTGCCATCTAGAGCACTAGATGTAAAAACGGCCTTTCGTCATGGGGATCTAATGAAAAACATCTATCTGAGACACCAGAGGGGTATGAAGAAAATGATAAGGAGAATATGGTGTGCAAGCTTAAGAAGAGCTTGTATATTTGAAACAAGCACCTAGACAGTGGTACATCAAGTTTGATGGGTTCATGTCTAACAATGGTTAACAAAAGATGTCATGCTGACCATTGGTACTATTTCAAGAAGTTTCAAACATCATATATTATTCTCCTATTATATGTGGATGACATGCTTATTGCAAGATTCAAGCATGATGGAGATTAACAAACTGAAGAAGAGTCTATCCAGAGATCTTAATGAAGGACTTGGTCTTGCGAAAGAGATACCTTGGTATGTGGAATCAATTAGAGATCGAGCCACAAGAAATTGGGACACATCACAAGAAAACTACATCAACAAAGTGCTGAGAGATTTAGTATGTATAGCAAAACCAGTCAGCACTCCCCTGAAAGTTCATTTTAGACTTTCCAAAAAACTCAAAGTCCAACTACACCAGAAGAGAAGAAATACATGTCAAAGGTACAATACGCGCAACCGTTGGTAGCCTTAGTATGCTATGGATCGGACGAGGCCAGATATTGCTCCAGTAGTTGGAATGATAAGCCGATTCATGAGTAATCTTGGAAAATAGCACTGGGAAGCTGTGAAGTGGGTTTGAAGGTATCATAAGGTACTCAGAATGCAGCATTGTGTTATGGAGGTCGGAGATCCGTCTGGGTTGTTGTTTTTGTCTTACAAGGGTAGTATCGATTCTGACAGGCTAGAGATGTGGATGCAGAAAGCGCGACTAATGGATATGTTTTTACATTGGGTAGCGCAGCGGTCAGTTGGGTTTGAGATTGCAAAAATTGTCAGCTTCTCTACCACAGAAGCGGATATGTGGATGCTACCGAAGCTTGCAAGGAAGATGGTGTAGTGCAGAATTTTATGAGGAGAGTTAGGTAAGAAGCAATCGAATTGCCACTATCTACAGCGATAGTCAAAGTGCAAATTTCCTTTGGCAAAGAATTCAGCAGTCCATGCAACGAACGAAAATATCGACCTTAGATATCACTTCATCCGATTCACTCCTAGATGAAGGGTTGATAGCCTGGAGAAGATTCAAAACAAATCAAATCCTGCAGAATGGCACAAAGTGTGACCATTGAGAAAACTGAAGATATGTGCCAGATTCAGTGGGTCTCTAGTATGAGGGCCAAAATGACGCCACCAATTTAGTATAGATTGAAAAAGTGGAAGTTACCTGGAGAAGCAGTTTGGTGGTCGCCTCCAAGTGGAGATTGTTAGGTATGTGGAAATGTGCAACCTGACATTTCAAGTCTCAATTCCGGCTCCCAAGTCCAACGTGAAGACCGGTAGAAGGGCCGGCCAGGGAGACTTAGGAATGGAGGCGGTTTGGCCCGAGGAGATCGAATGAGTCTTCGATATTGCCGGCGGCGTAATCAAAGTCTACGATTGTGGTTGAGTCAAAGTCTTCGATTGCGGTGAGTGGACATAATTGCTAGTGATCTCTTCTATGTGTCTCTATAATAGAGGTTGACGTCTAGGAGAATAAGTACAAGGTACCTGTGAATATAGCTAAGGTTAAAGAGAGAGAAAGAGGGAGAGAGATGTAATCCTAAACTTGTTTTAGTGAATTGCACTCCGGTGATGGCCGTAGGACGTAGGCCTAATTGCGCCGAACCACGAAAATCTCTAGTGTCCCTCTTTATGTTTCTTAATTGTTGTTTGTGTGCTGTGTTATCGTTCCCGATCCATGAGGGTGGAAAATACGCTGAAGGTTTTCCCAACAGGAATATGGCCGCAACGAATCATTTAAATGGACCATCCAGATTTCGATGAGAAATTGGATGAACGAAAACTCACAATTCTTGTGATTTAAGGTGTTTTCAGGGCAAAACACAGTCATTCGGACTTCTGAATCTAATTGTGCTATTTTTCAAATGATTATTCATTATTTGATGATCAAAATAAGTTGATTTTGTCTTAGGTTTTTCCCTATAATCTTCTTTTTCTTTCAAGTTTCAGATTAACTTAACTCATATATTTCCATAATAACAAAACCACAAGCGTATCCTACGCATTGAAATACTTCGTTTAATTCCGATTAGAGTGTTACTGTATACTAATAATCTAAACAATGGATCGATGGATTTAAACTACAGTCGTACTTAATGTATTTGTTTTTTAATTGTGGATAATTAGAGGGATTTAAAAAAAATATAGTAAAATCAATACAACAAATATCGTAACTTTTTCACATCATAACATCTCCACAATTCTCCAAATACAAACACGCCTTTAAAGTGGCCAAGAGGAGAATTATTGTCAACATGCATGCACGGGACCAAGTGAGAGCCTGTAACACACGACCCAAATAAGATTAGTTTCTTAATTTATACTATTCAATAGAGATATTTATTTCTTTTGACAAGTGACAATTTTTGAAATTGTCTATATTTTCTTTCGACACAAAATATCTATATCAAGTTTTTTTACTTTCAGTGGGTGGGTGGGTAGAGGATAAAAAGGGTTAATTGCACTTTCAATTATATTAAAATTGCACTCGCACCCTTCTAGTTTTCTTCATGCACTTCTTTATATAAAAAAAGGCAAAAAGTTAAATGTTGGCTCTCTGCAAAGGCGCAACCAAAGAATGTTCAGTTAGGTCAAAAGAGTTAGATTTATATTTAGCGGATTAAAAGACCAGAATTTATATTCAATTGAGTTAAAATTAAGAATTTAATAAATTTAGAATATATTACTAATTTTTTATGGTGTCAAATTAGATTTTGATAAATTATATTAAAAAAATAAGTCCAATAGGGTCGTCTCTATGTGCGCCGCTGTGGCTTTATGTTTCCATATCAACCAAATTATACAAGAGGGCAACAAATTATTTTGTGGGCTCAGTTCAACACTATATGCAAAAAATGAGTGGCTAATGATCATGCATCAAAGTTAAGGGATGGCAATATTGACCCACCCATTAGTTCATGAAAATCACTTTATGTACCCCCAAAAATATGCGCCCAATAATGATTCTTCCACAACTAGCCCTAAAAAAGTTTTCCTTGAATAAGATGAAAGATCAATTCGACAATGAGTGGATCTTATTGCACGATAAATTTTTCTTAAGTATTCCACAAATTTATACTGAAACTATATTCTGTGATGTTTTTATTTATTATAATCAAAGGTAAGCAAGGAAAAATGGAATATTTTAGATGATTATTGCTGAAAATTAAAGATTGGCCTAAAACTGCTGACACACTCATAAAGAATAGGAGAAGGTCTGGATTTCAGAAAGGAAAGGGCGTAACAGTGTATTCCGTGCAATCTAGGGTTTCATGAAATTTTACACTAGCCTTTTAAAACCTTCACAGACACCAAAAGTCGCGGCATTCCAGCCTGGCACAGCCAACATTCATCTCTGTCAACTCTCACTCAAAAAGTCTTCTATTCGCACCTCCGTTCCCTTAGACCCACACCTCTCAGTATAACCTCCTACCATAGACTCCACCACCGCTACAGCTCCTTGAAGTCCCCCGACCCCCACATCCATACTCTCTCCTACATAGGGAGGTACGATCTAAATTGGTTCGATTACTTAAAAAAATAGGTGTGAAATTGATAGTATTAATTCCATAAAATTAGAAATCAAAACAAAATCGATAGTTTTTAAAGACCAAATCAAAACAAGAATCAGACCGTTAATATCGTTTCAGGTCTGATTTTGTCTAGGTTCTAACTTCTAACATATATAAATATAATTTTAATCCAAAATTTATATATCACAAAAATATTATTAAATTATCAAATCAATTAAATATTAATAACATTTGCATAAAACACAATCATATTCTAAACATACAAAATTTTAACTAAGAACAAAATATAGTTAAGTTAACTTTAACCCTAGTGATGGAAGCAATAAAAAGAAAATTTTAACTTTTTAAACTTCGATCACTCCACAAATTATAATTGAGTTAAAGTAACTTGCTTAATCAATATTTAACAATTATTTATAATTTTATTTTTATATACTACTTAACTCTATATATATAATTAGTCTAGTTGGTTCTGTTCCCACCGATTTTTGGAACCAAAATTAAAATCGAATGATTTTTTTTTAAACCACAGTTGTACCAATACCTCTGATTCGGTCCGTATCTAGGGATGGCAAATTTAAAACCACGACCAACCCAATACCGTCGGGCCCGCCCCGTTTAGGGCGGGTTTGGAAGAAAAGTAAAACCACCGATTAAAAACGGCGGGGGGCGGGGGAAGCCTCCTCCACCCGACCCGCCCCGATTCCCGATTAAATTTTAATATAAAAAAATAAATTAATCATATTTTTTATTTAAAAATATATCAAATATCCTTTTATATATATATATATAGCTATAATACCAAGATTATATAAAAAAAATATATATAATTAAAAAATATTACAAAACGGGACCGGGGCGGGGCGGGGCGGGGGTGGGTTTTGATAAACGGGGGGGGGTGGGGGAGAAGTTCCCAACCCGATTTAATAAACGGGACGGGGGTGGGGGAGGCCAAAAAACCCGGCCAAACCCCCCGTTGCCATCCTATCCGTATCGGTTATATGGTTCAACCAACTTCTTGTCTACCTACCCCTACTTCTAATTAATAAAAAAAGGTTAGATTATGAATTGTTGCTCATCATTTCAATTTGCTTTTTGCCGCACTCATAGAGAATTTATACGTGGAAAATAAAAAAATTATTGTAACTTAAGATCAGAGTTTGATGGATTTTTTCAATTATGGAGTTTTGTTATACACAAATTTTCAGCACTTCCTTATTGCTATTTACTATACCTTGCATTATTCACGATGTCTTTTCATAAATTTTTTAGTAGTAGAACCATCAAGAACAAAGTAGAAAATGTAAGAGATCGAATGTTGTCAATGCTTGAGATTATGACTTTTCCATTCTTTCCCAATTCCTTGTGATGGGGCTGGTGGTGCATGTGAAGAAGAGTAGGATATAAATAGTGTGTGTTCTGAGAAATAAGAAGGAGTGCGAATAGAAATACCCGCATTCAAACTCCATGCATACAATTCAAATCCCAGAACTACCCCTGATTCCACAAACACACTTGCATGAGAGAGCTCGAAAAACATCTCTCTCTACTCCTCTGCTTATCTCATCAATCGTTTCCTCATATGACCAAACATAAACTAAGAGTCAACAAACCATATTCCCTACCATGCCACCGAGCCCCACCTCTACCACCGCCTCCTCCTTTTACTGTCGTCCGTCCATTTTCCGGTGGCAACCGCCGCCGGATCCTCACACATTCCGGAGGCCCCCGCCTTCCGCAACGTCCGAGAATGCCCCCAACGCCACGAATCCCTCCTCTCACCATCCACATCGCCATGACGCTAGAACGCCACCACCGCCGGGCTTCCGTCGCGGCGTCTTCTCTGTCCCTCCAGCACGCCGCCTGCCCGGAGAACCTCTCCTTCCACTTCCTCGCTACTACGCCCACTCGCCGCGCCGACCGCCGGCGCACTCATCCTCTTCGCCTCCCCTACCGTCTCCTTCAACCCTCCACACTTGACATAACCTTGTCCGCACAAGATCTCCGCCTCGCTCCGCCGGTCCCTCGACCATGTGCCACCTTAACTACGGCCCGCATCTTCTACCTGGCCGACCTCCTCTACCACAGCCCTCAGTCCCTCCGCATCATCTATTTCGACTCCGACCTCATCGTCGTCGACCGACGTCAGCCAAACCTGGTCCCTCGACTCACCTCCACTCCTCGGCGCCCCCGAGGACTGCCACGCAATTCACCCCTACTTACCTCCAATTTCTGGTCAAACCCAATCCCTTTCAATTTTCAACAATCGCAAAAACCCTGTTTACTTCAATAACCGCGTAATTGGTCTCGATTCGCGAGAACTGGAGCAAAATCGGTACACACATTGAAGCTAGAGTACGGGATGAAGAAACAGAGGGAGTACAGAATCTACGACTTGGTTTCGTTGCCTCCATATTTTGCTGGTTTTTTGCTGGGATGTGAAGGGGGTTGGGGGGGAACACGATGAACCACATGGGCTCGGTGGCGCTAATCTCGAGGGCTTTGCAGAGATTTGCATCCAGGTCCGGTGAGTCTGCTTCATTGGAGTGGGAAGGGAAGCCATGGCTGAAGATTGGACCGAAGAGCCGTGCCGTTGGATAGCTTGTGGGCCCCTAGATCTTTTCCATCACGAGCCGTTGTTTTCGATAGCTGATGCTGCAGGGATCAAAACCCGGAGAACCGAGGGAGGCGCTGTCAACGTCTGGGAACACAAAGAGGAAGTAAATTGTACTCCTTGCTCCTTGAGTTTACAAAATATCGATTCTCCCTTATTATTTTCAGTTTTGTCGTCAATTTGTTATCACTTTGATCAAATTTTGATATGACCATTTCCATATATCTGTTCGATTAAACTACACAAAAGACCGTTATGACATCATGAAAAGAGACATTTTCCTTTATTGAATGGTGATGGACACTATAATCAAAATTTGATCTAAAATGTTGATAAGTTTGACCAATGAAAATGAAAGTGAAAGGGTGCAAAGTGATAAATATTTTTTATTAAGTATAAGGGTTAAAGTGTAATTTATGTACAAGGGAGGACAAAAGTGTAGGAATAAAAGGTTGGGTGGGGACGTGAGACACGGGTTTATGTGGATATGTGCACTTTGGATTTTGTCTGGTGCGGTCAGGACTGGAGTTCCTGTCGGTTAAAAGAATAATTTAACGGGGATGTTATGGGGTTGTGACGTTGAGGATGTGATTGGTTGGGCCTTGTGTATTGTGGTAATCTGCGTAGTTGCTTGTTGTTTGGCCAGTGTTTGGATTTTGTGAAGATTGGCTGATGCTTTGGTTTGGTTGTGTTGGGAGGTAGGAAGGCGTTAAAAGTGGTGTAATCACAGTGGTTGTTTTTGGCTTTGATGTACGAAAAAACCTCATATTCTTTGATTAATTTGTAATTTTGTTTTGAAAAAAAAATTAAAAATTAAAGATTCATCTAGCTATTCGAACTATTGAATTCTCTAATTTTTTTTTTAATTTTTTTCTTTCTCCTCGCAACATCTTAAATCTAAATACTAAGGCTTAGGTTCCAATAAATAGACATGAATTTTAAATAAAAGATTTGACGTATTATGAATAAGTAGACATAAAATTTTAAATGAAAATTGATTTAATTTTTTATCGTGTGAATTTTAACTAACTATTTAACAAGATTGATTTAAGTCTTCATGCTATTGATAGCTTTACAAAAATCCAATCTCTTCAACTCTGATTAATTCTCGTTCATCACTCTACATTTACAAGATATCTTAATTAAATCTTTTAATATTAAAATAAAATATTATTATCCTTTAATTTGAATCCCATACTACTTCAAAGCCTTAAAAGTAAAGTTCATATAAAGGAAATTTGCTAACTGAAGTGAAATTTTAACTTGCAATCATTTGTCAACTAGAACTGAAGCTGACCTAAAAATTTCCAAGTGTTCCCTTTTCTGTCTTTTTAATTTTTTGAACGTGTACATGTGACCTCATGTCATATTCTCAGCATAGTCACATAATGCTTTCTACTTGGCTTGCTCCAATCTTGCTCTCGCTCTCCGCTCCCAAAATATATAATTATTTTGATTAAAAATTATATAACATAAGATGCTCTCGCTCTTTAGATATTTTGATAAAAAATGTTTTCTCACACTCGCTCTCACTTCCGCTCATGCTTGATGTGACCTAATTCTCAGTATATTACAAGCAGAAATGCTACTGTTACTGAAAGTTTACCCGAATTTTTACCGATAGCAACCCAAACGATCACGTTTTGGTCAAAAAAATCAAAATGACGTCGTTTAACTAAATGTATTCTTACCGGGAAGAAACTAAAAACAGTTTAGTACTTAAAACGTCGTCGTTTGGTGCTAATCGGTAAAAATTCGTTAAAACTTTTGGTGAACGTAGCAATTGCTGTATTACAAGTCACTGCACAGCTGAGCATCCATAAGCCACTTCGTTGTGTGGTAGGCGTGTAAGAAATTCACATAGATCCTTTGATAAACCATGCTTTCGTTGTTATTTTAAATGAGATTCATTCTACTATTACGAATTCAAAAGTGCGTCCAACATTTATTAGCCGTTCAGCCCATGATTTTGGTACTTCGAGACCGTTCTGCTTAACAAATAATTGCATTAGTGGTTCTCATTTTTTTATTTTAAATTTTTTATTTAAATTTTTAGTTACCGATTTTCGCACCATATTAAATTACAAATTATGTTTCAAAATCAAGTTTTCTTTGACATATCTCTCCAATTGATATTATTGCTAACTCACTTAATTTTTCTCCTAGCATAGTTTAATTTTTGTGGAGTTTTGGATTAATTGAATGTGATCGCCTTTGACAATTACGAAGATCAACAATTTGTTTGGTTTACAAAAACTTTTTTTAGAATAAAAAGAACATTATTTTCACATATTATGTACAAATAATTTTTGATAATTGAAAACATCTTTCTAATATTTTCTCCTTCGAAATGATTTTTTTAATTTATCAAACAATAAGTTTCGAAAGCCATTAATCAATAATTTTTTTTTAAAAACTATTTTGCAAACCTGATTCGAAAAACCAATCAAATAATTTTTTTTTCTTTTTCAAGAAACTTCTAGACCTTCTACCATTTAAGGCCACTAGTTTTTTTTGTTAAATAAAGTGTAACTCCTAGTAATTTCTTATGAAAATAGTAAATTAAAAAAAAAAGGTGTGATTTGAAGAAAAGGTTCTCCAATCAGGTCTCTAAAGAAAGAAAAAGGATCATCAAGGACCTACTGCATTAAAGCACAACTGTGGTCCAGCCCATATCTAATCAATCGGCCCATGAACAGATCATAGTCCCTCTTCCAACTACTAAATTGAAACATCCCTAGAATTCTTCGCAGCCCAACTACATGTGATCAAGCTAGCTCTCACGACCGTCCCAAATATGGATGGAGTCGGATCTGAAAATACTCCTTTGTACCCCTTCCTTTATACTCAATATTAGTTTGTACCCTTCATTTCTATGTACAGTCTCATCCTCACACTGATGGTCACCACTAATCAATCTACCTCCTCCGTGAACCTGCCTCCTTCCGTCTATCTCCTTTTAATCAATGCACTATTAAAAAAGGACACATCCCTTTTTTCCCTCTGGGTAAATTGCAATTTTAATCCAAAAGCGGATTGTTTATTCGATTTTATTTTAGAATTGTTAAGTTGTGTGATTAGAAAAAATTCGTGACACATTATTTTTAATGTAAGTTGAGGAGTTGAGTATCAAGCAGAAGCATTTGAAGATATTATCAAGCATTGGGAAGCATTCAGAATGATTTTCAAGTATATTTATTCAAGTTGGTGCTAAGAGAGACTGTATGATTCGGAAAGATTTCACTTGCAATTTTAAAACTTGATTTTGATCATCTTAGAGATTGATTCAGCAATCCTTTATGGCAAATTGTAGTCCTAGAAGTCTTCTTTCCAACGCTTCAAAAATTAGTTCAATCAAATATCAGAGTACAAAGTTTGGTCAAAATACTGAGAGCTGACAGATCTCGCGGGATGTCGCAAGACCGTCGCAGGATGTCGCGGGAAGAAGCCAAGAGTTATCAAATTGCAATAGACTTGTGGGATCCTCGTGGGAGCGAGATCAGCGGACCTAAAACATCAGAAACTACGTTTTTTAGGGTTTTCTACTATATAAAAGACCCAGAACACTTTCTAAGATCTAAGGAAAGCCGCTGTTATTATTATACTCAAAAGAAAACCATTCTCTACTTTCTAGAGAGCTCAGAAACAGACCTTACCACGAATCTTCTTCTTTTATATTGAAGAAACCGAAATTATTGAAGGAGTTCAAGGTGTGAAATCCGTTCTAAGAGGATCTGAATGGTAATCAAGTACGGAGACGATGAATCGTGGATATGAGCTAGATCTACACAATATTTTTTGATTAAATATTATA
>VIGQ01001097.1:37500-65000 GCA_009663005.1 Actinidia chinensis | reverse complement strand
ATAATTTGTTGAAATTGATGCTTTGGGAAACAACTTTAGAAATTTTTTGTATAGAAAATTCAATGAAAGGGACATAACAGAACAGCTTCTCGGAAGTCTTGTTTGGCCTGTATTTGCAGTCCAAGTATCACTACAAGAAATGCAATATTTTAGTCGCTGAAAATCATTGGCGACTAACTGATCAAACAATCGCCTATGCTGATTTTAGCCGTGGAAAACATGTTACAGCGACTAAATTTTTATGGTCGCTGAAATTGATTAGTCGCTGGGTAGGGATATTTGCGACAAATAATTTAGTCACTGTTAACACACTGGTTGCAAAATTTATTTGTAACTAGTTTTGTATATATGAAGTAGTTTGAAAATAGGTTTTGAAAAGTATGGATAAGTAGTTTGGATTTATTATATAACATATCTGTCAATCTATTACTATTGACATTATTGATTCAAAAACTTTAGTTTTTAATTTAATATTTTGTATTATATTATTTTTATACTATCAGCGATTAGTAAAAAATAATAAACTAAAGAGTAAGTTAATAAAAAGATCAATTTTTGTTGTCCTCTTATAAGGGTTTATATGAAAAATTACATAAAAAATCTATTTAATTTCTACTGTTTTTACTGCACCCCAAACCAAACATTTGAATAGAAAAAGTTTTTTTTTGCTGCATTTGATTCATGAGTTAACCAAACACTAGAATGGGATTGCCTCGGAATCACATTACTGCGAATAGGTCTTTAATAATTTTACATTTGATTAGTAAGTTGATCTTTGATTTCTGTCATCTAAACACAACCTACAAGTTACTAATTTCCCACTTTGGTCTTAATATTTTTTTTCTTGATTATATGGGATCAATAAAAGGTTACATTTTCTGAGAATCAACACACTTAGTGATCTGAACTATTCATTTTGAATTTTGAAAACTTTTTTAGTCCAAATTATGAAACTATAAGGTTACTCCTAAGGTGTTAGCACGCTACGCTTCGAAATTTTGGACCACGTAAAATTCTCAAAATTCAAAAGGAATGAGTTAAATTCACTTCGTTACGTGGGTTTCTCCCTGGTATTTTTTCTTTAGCTTATGCTTTGGTTCTATAAAATTTTATCTACCAACAAAAGTTGTGTCTCTATTACTGACGCATGCATTTTGTTTGTGTGCAATATTTTTGCATGCAAGGGTTGAAACCAGAGCCAAGCATAACAAAATGCCAAAGCCTAAAAGGAGCAATTATATTGATCCTATAGATCTCTGTTTTAGTTTATCTTCACTAGTTGCTGTTAACCATTGGGATTGGTAATGACCGCCTTGGTATGTAATTTTAAGTGCCTTTTGGCTTGGCTATAAGAAATAAATTGTGACTGGTTAAAAAGTTTAAAATTATTTATTTTAACTCAAAAACTCCGGGGTTTAATTTGTTTTACCCAGATCAATTCTGAAATTATTTTTAATTTTTTACTTGGCTTTACATTCTTGGACTTTGCTAATAATTAGAAACAACTTTATTAATAAACCAAAGCAGTACAAACATTAGAGTACTAATAACAATGCCAATACAAGAAAACCAAGACACCATAACATAAAGACTACAAGGCAACAAAGTAAACACAAGCAAATAGGACACACAAATACTTGGAATTCTAGAAAACATTAGAGTTATGCAAGCCTGGCTTTTTGATCAGCTCACACGCACACCAAATACCTAACATCGCCAGGGCATTTTATTTAAGTTTCATCCGACTGTGCTTATAACATATCTTTTTATGGTAAATAGTTGTGTTTTAAGTGATTTCTTTTTACCTTTTTTTTCAAAATTTCTAAAATCTTTTCAGTTGCTCCTGACTGAAGATTGGAGGAAAACCAAAAGATTTCGTAATTATCGATCAAAAAGATTGAAGAATTCCACGAAAAGCAAAGAATTTCATAAAGTAAATTGTACGAGCGAAACTAGATACAGAGATTTCATTCATTTTTGAGGGCGGCTTCCTCCTCCTGCACCTTTTATAGAGTCCGCACTTTTTTTTTGGAGGATACATGGGGCGGTTCTTATATTTGCTACAAGAGGTACACATACTCCTCCTTACTGTTCACTTCCAATAGGTGAGAAGATACTATAACATAAACGCCTATGGAGTAAAGCTCATACGTCATGTTATTAATTAGGTGAAATGCCCTCCAACACACCATTTAAATATTCATTTTATGCGGGGGCTAATATACAGTCAACTATATGATTTGTAGAGGATTGGCATAACATAAATTTTTCCTATTTTAGTACCCTCACTACTTTCCCAAATGGCCAACAGGGGTTCGACTCTACGTCAGTTTTGAGGAATTAAGGTCCACTTTTTTTATAACTAGGCATGTGGCCCACTTGACTGAATAATTCGTGATAGGATTATTCTCACCGTTCACAAGCGGGTGCTTCCATTGAAAACCGGGGCAAACTTCTGCATCGACTGCATATAGCACAAGACTTGATAGCAACTGGGAAAAAGATTTTCCAACCTGGGAGTTGGAAATGAAGGGCACTTGATTTAAGTGGTGGACCATGTGATGGCTGGACATATGCGCCCTTTCAGCTAAATTTAAGGTTCTGATTTTGATTTAATTAATTGGGAAGAGAAAATTACGACTTTCGATTTAGATTGTGGAGACATATTGATAATTGTTCATCTTCGTTGGGAAAAAAAAAAGATTGTGAATCTATCGTCTCGTTTAAAGAAATCTAATGGCGAAAGTTTGGCTTCGCCGGTTGTTTCTGATGGTTTCTTTCTTTTTTTTATCTTCATTTCAAATTAAGGAATAAATCTTCTAATTAAAATGGTTAAGGATTTTTATTCTAATTAAGGTGGTAATAATTCAAAACACAAACTTACTGGTTTGGAGATATCTTTCCAAGTTCGAGGCTGTGGTTTGAAGGAAGATAAAGGCCTTCAATTAGGAAGAGGCAGATCAAGAAACTAAAACCAAACCTTGTTTAGAGAAGCCATCAAAACCCTATATATGCACAGAGACACCGAGAGAGAAGAGAGAGAGAAGAGAGAGAGAGAGAGAAGCGGTGGTGTGTAGTTTCGCTGCTCAAGTTTTTGCTTATTTAGAGACAAATCCCAAAAAAAATATTGATTGTTCCACGCCTCTCTCTCTCTCTCTCTCATTAGTTGAACACTAGAATATCATAGAGTAAATATTGAGTGGGATACGGTACTACGAAGGTTTCTACCCAATTAAATTAATTCTATATTGCCATTGTTTTTATTTTGCTGATCAACTATGTAACTATTGTGCAAGGCATTTTCTAACTATTCTCATGATTTGTTTTACTGTTGAATTGTTCTCATTTATTTTAAACCATATTTTGGATTCAAAGTTTTTATGGGTATGATTAATTTTCAGAGAAAATAATTGAAAGGTTTTAAGAAAATTCAATAGCATAGAGGACAATTCCTCCACATTTCAATCTTGGTAATTCATTACGAATGACATTGCTTTGTGTTTAGAATCGATACTGAATTTAACACATGTTAATAGTCCATTTGATGGCTAGATTTATAAACAATGCATATATGATTTCGTAGATATAATCACGATTCAACTATAGTGAGAGGACCATTGCGATTTGTAATTTGACGGGATATGTAATTCTGTCTCCAATGGACATTCAAACCGCGAAGTAAATGAATAACATTGTTTTCATTGACGCTTACTATTCTCATGTCTCGGTTATCCACTTGAAACTTATCTCACATGAAGACCCAAACCATTCCTTCCATTGGATGGGCCCCAAATGACAGACTTTCTAATCATGGGAAGTCTAAGTGGGCAGCTGTATATAATTTAGACAGTGGGTCCTTCAATTTAATTGGATTGTACCGCATAAAATTATTTTTAGGTTAAATACAATGATCTCCCCCTGGAGGTCTAATTTTTAATACAATGCCTCCCTAACGTTTTAGAAATTTAGAGACCTCCATAGATTTTTAATGTTGCATTTCAAACCCATGAGTCAACCGTTAGGTAAACTAACAGAATGTGCTTCTGTCATCATTAAAATTTATGGAATGCCCAATGTAGCCCCACCCCTCTAATACTCTTTTTTTTTTGAAACTAATAACTCTATCTCTCATCGTATATTCTTATGCTTTCCAAATCTTAACCTCACCGATTAACTACACACCCATGACCCACATCCGTCCACCACCACCACCACCACGAACTGGGCTCAACCCCTGCCAATTTGTCGACAGCCACATCAGGAACTCCCAATCCCTGTTACAACGAACTGCCTCAATTGTTGCGTCGTCACACAGCCACGTTGCAGCCTCCGACTCACTGCCACTATGGGGCGGAGCCAGCCATTTTAAGTAAGAGAGCTAAAGTGTAAAAAAAATAATAATATATTTTCAGGAGAGCTAAAGTGTAAAAAAGTTGAAATTTAGAGGCTGACGTTTCAATTTTTATGGAAATTTTTTGGGTTTAATTTAATGTTTCCATTTATTTCATTTTTATGGAAATTGGGTTTTTAAGGTTTTGAAGATTGAATTGTTGAGTAACTTGTGCGATATTTGGGAATCAAAACTGTGAGATCAATGAGATTTCGATTCCTCACAATTTTTGCAATTTCATGGAATTTTTTTTATTTCATGTATTTGTGTAATTTACGTGGTCAAATGAGTTTTGTGATGTTCCTAAAAATACACGGGCAACAAGGCCTTTTTTTCATTCATCATTGAAGGTTAAACGTAATTTTGTGTTTTTGTCAACACTATTAAAGACCACTAAGGTCATTGTAATTTGTTAGAATGTGAGTTAGAATCTGTAATTAAGCTAAACGTCAGGAGAGGTCTTGTAATTTTCTCTATATTTGTAATAATTTCTGTTTGGAAGGCATTAACCCGTATCTGATATGTCTTTCTTCTAACGCTTTGCTCCCTTAAGTCTATATTTGATGGCAGGAATTGGAGATGGATTTGAAAATGTGATGGTCGGTCCTAAAGATTCCATATTTCGATAGAGTTTCAATGGGAATGCTGATTCCGAATTTGTCATCGATGAGCAATTTCCCGAAAAGACCACAAAGCTGTCAGATCCCTCATATCCCCTAGTAATCTAAATAGGAAAGGTCAAACTATTTTCCTTTTCTACCCTAAAGACCCACATAATACACTTTTTTAGTTGAACTATTTTCCTTTTCTACTTTTAAGACTCACGTAATACAGTTTTTAGATGGATAATCTTTATTTTCTTTACTCCATAGAGGTTTATCCTCTATGAAAAAATAAATAGATAAAAAAAATTACATTTAAAACAATAAATTGTACAATGTACGGATTTTAAAATACTTTTTTAAACAAATAAAAATTACTTAAATATATTATTCAAGTTATTCTTTAAAAAAAGTCTGAATGCTAATGTAAATGAACAATACACATTTTAAAACAATAATTGTTTATTTGCTATAATGAGAATAACTTTAATTATAAACAAATAAAAAAAAAAATTATTATTTCTCATTAAATCCTGTAGTGATAGATATCATTTCTATATATATATATATATATATATATATATATATATATATATATATATCTATAAAGAACTTTTAAATATATTAAAAAACATTCTTTTCAATACCAATAAACAACTCCTCACATAATTCAACCTTTATATTTATACTTAAGAATTTTATATAACTGAACTCCTTTAAATGGGACCTCATTTTTTTTTATCTCACTATTTTAAATCAATTCAATTAATTTTTCCCTCTATATTTCTATTGTTTATCCATATTAATTCTCTCTTTATTTATCTTATTTATTTATTTTGACCTTATTTTTTAATATTATAATTTGTAGGAATCAATAAATACAAATATATATTTAATAGTATATTTATAATGTATGTATGTATATATCTTTTTAACAATTGGCTTTTTTAATAAACTAAAGAGTGAGTTATAAAAAATTATCATTTTTTGTTGTCCTCTTACATGATTATCTGTAAATAAGTAAAAATCTATTCAATTCGTATGTGTTTTACCTTACCAAATTTAAACACCTTGAATAAGATAAGGTTTTTTTGCCGCTTTTGATTTCTGAGTTAACCAACCCTTGAATGGGATTGCCTATAGTTACATTAACTTGGGATCGGTCCTGGAAATTGAAATACCCATTCTCATTTTCGATCTCTGTCACCCAAACACTGCCTAGCAGGTTATTTTCATTTCCCACTTTGATCTTTAATAATATTTTTTTTTTCTTGATTATATGGGATTAATAAAAGGTTACCCTTTTCTTGATTATGTATTATTCAAACGCTCAAATCAATCTGAACCATTCATTTTGAATTTTAATTTTTTTTTAGTCCAAATTTTGAGACTGTAAGATTTTTTTAAATTCTGGGACTGTAATTTTTTTTCTTAATTATATGGGATCAAATTCTGAGAATGTAATGGATTTTGAACCATTCATTTCTATTTTTTTTTAACTTCTGGGACTTTACTACTAAATAGAAGCAACTTTATTAATACCAAAGCAGAGTACAAATATGAGACAGCTAAAACCAAGACAACCATAACAAAAAGTGTACAAGACAACAAAGTAAACAAAAACAAATAGGACTATAATGAAAGTACAAATATTTGAAATTCTAGATAACATAAAGAGTTATGCAGAGCCTAGCATTTGAACAGCTGCAGCACGAACACCAAATACGGAACATCGCCGGGGCATTTTATTTAAGGTTTTGTCCGACTCGTGCTTATAACATATCTTTTTATTGAAATAGTTTTGTTTAAAGTGAATTTCTTTTTACCTTTTTTTCAAAATCTATAAATCTTTTCCGTTTGCTTCTGAGTGAAGATTCGCGGAAAACCAAAAAAATTTCGTATTTTGGTCAAAACGATAGAAGAAATTCAGTAGAGGCAAAAGAATTTCAATAAAAAGTAAAGCAACTTGTATGAGCGAACCTAGCTAAGTGTAAGTTATACCATCTTCAGTCATTTTGAGGGCGGCCTGCACTTTGTATATAATTTGCACGGTTTTTTCGGCACAGTGTATTTTGGAATACATTTTCCGTACTTATATTTGCTACAAATGGGGCCAACAATCTTCTTCTTACCTGTTACACTTCCCATAGGTGAGAATGAGACTATAAACATAAACATAATGGAGTAAAGCTATATACAGTCATGTTATTAATTAGTGAAATGCTCCAAAACCATTTAAAACTTTTCATTTATGGTGGGGACTAATAGGCCAGTGAAACTATATATTGTAGGGTGTAGCATAAATTTTTTTCCCCCTGATTTAGTACCTCAACACTTCCCACATGGCAACAGGATCATTTACTCAGTTTTGGAGTAAATTAAGGCCACTTTTTTGATCATTGGCATGGCGCTTGACTGGCTAACATTCGGAAGATCAATCTCAAACGTTTCTATTGATTGGTCGTTTAAAGCTGTAGTAAGTTCACATATCGACTGACCTAATACATGACTTGATAGCACACGGGTGAGAACCGAATTTCCAAAATGGGGTTTGGAAATTAAGGTCATTTGATTTAAGTGATGGGGCCATGTGTATGGTTGGACATATGCCCTGAATAAGCTAAATTTAGAGCTTCTGATTTTGATTTAATTAATTTGGTGAAGAGAAAATTACTACTTCGATTTTAGAATCACGGAGAAATATTGATAATTGTTCATCTTAGTGGGAATTTTTTTTTATTGTGGATCTATAGTACATTTAAGAAATATATACACATTTTTGACTCTGCGTTGTTTATGGCTTTCTTTCTTTCTTTTTTATCTTTCCTTTCAAATTAAGTACAGATTAAAAAATTATCATTAAAATGTTAGATTATTTCTAATTAAGGTGGTACTAATTCAAAACAACACACTTACTAGGTTTGGAGGTGTCTCCAAAGTTCCAGCTGTTGTTGAAGGGATGATAAAAAGGGCTTCAATTAAGAGGAGGAGGCAGAGAAGAAACCAAAAAGCCCTTGTTTAGTGAAGCCATCCAAGCCCTCATAAAGAGATAGAGATAGTAGTGTGTGCGTTTTTCTAAACTCAACTGTTGCTTATTTTAGACAACTAGCAATTACCCCTGTCCCCGGTCATTACATCAATAAAAAATTCAATTCCTTATGTGTACTCGTTAGAGGTTTTTAACTTAAAAAACAGATAAGAATAAACGTCAGATAAGAGATATATTGAGGAAAAATAAAGTGGTGATTTTTTTTTTGGTGTGGGTTCCACTAAAAATATAATCCAATGGGTAAAACATATGTCCAGTTTTAGAGATTTTTTGGCCATTAGATCATAATATATGTTGGCCCCACATCTTTGAGAAGAATGAAGTGATATTTTTTTAGAAAACAAATAGTCTCATGTGAAATCTCAGTAATTGAATTAATTCAAATGAATTTTAACAGTAGATAGTGGAAGATAGTTTAAAAGATTCAAAAATATTTGTGTATTATACTATAGATCCAAGAAAAAAATTTGACTTCTTCCACGCTAACTCTTCTCTCTCTCTTATTATGTGAACACTAAGAAATATCATAGAGTAAATATTGGGTTCCTACGGTGATAGGGATGTCTACCTAATTAATTAATTCTATTTGCAACATTTTATTGGCAGGTAACACTATGGAAAACAGTGAGTGAGGCAGTTTCAACTATTCTCATTTGTTTGACTGTTAAACTGTTTTATGATTTATTTTACACTGAAGCATACTATTGTTATTCTTATTTAGTCCACTTGAAACTTATCTCAAATGAGTGAACCAAAAACAAGTCTCAATTGGATGGCTCCAAATGAGACTTTCATAATCATGGGAGGTCCATATTGTATAGTCGTTTCCATTGATTGATTGAGTAATTGCACGGAAGAGCACACCCTTCAGCAAGGAGGGAGAATACAGAAGACTATTCAAACGAAGCCACAATCTCTAAAATAATAGGTGATTTAATAATGTGACCACAATACATACCTTTCTATACAGTCGGACAATTCTTTCATGTCCATTGCATACAATCAATGCTCCCCAGCATCCTAGGAAACCCACGACTTCTACCCATCGCTAATAATCTAGCAATATTATCATTGTTTGGTGACCTCAAGTACTCATCTGAAAAGATTGCAACCACAGCCTCGCGGATCCTCACGTAATCATCCACACAATCTGCCGCCACCCCATGAGCGAACATCCTCATGGCAGTTATTATTTTGTGAAGGGAAGACAAACCAATGACTCAACCTACATTTGGTTTTTGGATGAAATATGGATAGTAAGCTTCCACTGAAGATAAAATATGGAGGAAAAGAGATTGATTCATTTGAAACCTCCTAAATACTGGCGGATCAGAGAAATAATATGGAAATAATTGCTCGTGACCTTGAACTCAATCACGATAAATAACTGCATGGCCTGAAATAAAACCATACGTCACGATCGTCTCACATTATTGGGTTGCTCTTCTTCGATAACAATGATTGTGAACATCTCCAATTCATCATTCATCATCAGAGTCAGAGTTGTTGAGAATCATGTTGATTACACTATTGCTACAAAATTTTGATCAAAAGAAATATGAAATTTAGAGAGAAAATATAGTTAAGTTTGACTTAAATGAGAGGATGTAAAGATATTTATAAAAGTAGAATATGATCGTTGAAAATGTTGGATAAATATTTATTTTGATAATGTTTGATGTTATCAAAGTTGCATCAGAATAGACTTATATTGATATATGCGCATGATGCTAACTGACACAAATATATATGCATTATACTCAATGTATGTTTATCTATTAATGCATATATACTAGAACCATGATTGTGTTATGTGTAATTTAATATTAAATATATTTCACTCCATCTTGCCAGGCTGGCACCCCCATCTTCAAGATTGTGATCTTACATTATCTATATTATTTTTATTTAGATGTAATTTGGTATGTACTTTGATCAGTGAGTTGCAAGCTATACATAGTGGTATATTCTATTTTTATTCATGAATACACTTGTTAGAAGTGGTCCATATTTTATTTTTGTCTACATTCATACTTATAAGACCTACTTCTCCTCTTTTAACAATCTTAACAAATTCTCTCACATGTTAAATGGAGTATTCTTTAGAGAACTTACTTGTATATATCGCATCTCCATGTATTGTACTCATACTTATATATTTAATGTACATGGTTTGATTTGGTGTATATTCTGATTCATGAATTGCATGTTTTACTTGGTATTACACACACACACACACACACACACACACACACATATATATATATATATATATCAATTCATTGAAGATATCTTGCTTGAGCAAGTCTATATACTATATCAATTGCATTCTTATTTTAGACTTGCTTTTAGCATTGCACAACTTTTCTGTCATGCTAAATGGTATATTTATTAGAGAACTTGGTTCACTTCATGAAATCTAATTTCTCCACACTCTGTGTTTATTCTCATTGATAGAACGTCATGATTCAGTCAATATATCATATTTTGCTAGAACTATACTTTGGACTTGAAACCTTATTTCTCAAGTTCAAATATGTGTTTTTTATACTTGCTTGCATCTTGCCCATTTGAACTTAAAGCATTTGATAGGTTTGAACCTTCCATACGCTCACACATTGCTTGCTTGTTCCTATATGCTAAGTAGTAGTGCCTTATACAAGTTGTTGAGGTGTTTGATTATTCCCTAAGTCTACATTATTGTAGTTATACTATTGGAAGTAATGGAAGTATTTAACAACAGTCCACATAAATTTGCACCTAAACTCCTCACATTGTTTTTTAAAACAAATCTTGAGAACCAATAATCTACAGAGTCATATTTTATATACATTTTCTTTGATTATTTGAGTATTCCACAAGTCTTATTTTATATATATCACTTACTCAAAGGTTGGTTTCCATAATAGAATCACATTCCTTTCATGTTGATATCATAAGTTTTGAATATGTAAAATCACAATGGTGGGCTTCACAATATTCAATCTTATTAGAATATTATTCCGATTGTCCCAAAAGTCATAATGATATATATATATAGTATATATATATATATATATATATATACACAACACAACACTATTAGACTTGATAGAAGCATTCAATCATGCATAAAACTTATTTTGACCTTTCACAAGTTCAATGTTTAAGCAATGCCTAAGGAATAGCTTCAAGAAACATTTGCAAGAAACCAGAGCGACTTAAAATGGAATTATCTAAGACTTCAGATATCCAAATACAGAAATGTTTGAGTCTATTGTTAAGCCCTGAAAATTAACTTTCCATTTAAACTAATTTCATGACCAAACTCAAAATATTATAGCCCCAGAAGTCTGTTTTCCAATGCAACAAATGGCGTGTTAAAATTCTAAGTAACGAAAAAGTTATGGCCATTTTAGTGAAGTTTGGTTGATCAGTCAAACTGCGACCGAACTTAAGTTCGCTCGACCGAACTTAATTTTCGCTCAACCGAAATTTGAAGTTTGACGATCGAATTTTTAAAAGACAGTAGAATTGTAATTACTGCACAGACTCGATCGAACTTCAACTTCGCTTGACCGAAATTTACGAAGTTGACGACCGAAGTTGTCAGAAACAGATCTGGATGCTGCAATTCAAATTCCAACAGCCAACATTGATTTCCAACGGCTCTATTACTTTTTCAATAGGCAGATTTGATAAAGTTGGTATAAATACAACCCTTGGGGTTGTGAAAAAATTATGGAAGTACTCTAATTCATTTTTACTCTTCCATTCAATCTTCCAATCAGTTGATCATTATACTTGGGCTATATTTGTTATATTAAAAAGGAAAAATCACTCTAGCGATTCTTGATTGTATTTATCATTCAAACTAAAGTATTTGTGAGCTTTCATTATAACATCTTTTATTTATTCTTAAGAGGATCACCTTGAGTGATTATTTATATCCCTAGAGAGGGTTTTCTTAAAAACTAGAAGGTTTTTAGTGATTGTATTCCAAAAGAAAGAATATCTTGAAAACTAGAGGTGCTCTAGTGGTGTAAAGGTTTTTCAAGTACCCGCAAGTTTGAAAATAGTGAAACTCCAAGGAGGACTTAGAGAGTGAATGTAGGCAAGGATTAGTTGAATCACTATAAATCATTGTTTGCATTTTCTATCCCTTAAACTCCTTTGGTCTTTCGCATTGCATTGTATACTTGCTTATGTTCTTCGATATCATCACATCTATCATTGCAACTATTCAATTAAGGAGTAATTATTTTGAAAAAATTAATTGTGATAATTTTAATTAGACAATTTAGTTCAAAACTAATTCACCCCCCCTCGGTTTGCCATACGGAGTAATAGAAAATATAGCCGTTGTAAAAATACAATCGTTCAAAAATATTACTGTTATCATTTGAAAATATGACCGTTGAAAAATGTTACCGATATTGAATGAAAATATGACCTTGAAAAAATATGCCCATCTTTACTTTTTGGTGAAAAGATGGTTGTTAAGAAAATGTCTAGTTATCGGGATATGCACAACATACATTTTTTTTCAATTTTGTTTTGTTGGCTTGGATTGATAGTAAAATAGAAAGTAGTATTGGGGTATTTGTGTGAAAAAGTGACTAGGTAAAATAGAACAACTACTTTTTTTGGCAGTTTTGGCTAGCGAAAGAAGCTAATAGTGTTGGAGATGCTTTCATGTGACAAAATAAGGGGGGGAGAGTGATCTTTCTGTTGTGGAAAAATAATGAAAACTTTAAAAAAATAAATCAGAATGTTAAAAATTAAGAATTAGGCAAGACACATTCAGGATGTTATCTTTAAGATAGTAATTTCATTACTATGGTGCAATTGGACTCTTAAAAATTCTATCTCAAATATACAATGCCTACTAATTTAAGATTTATTAAGGTTGCACTCCTTAATAATCTTAGGATGAGAATATAACCGGAAAAAAGAAGAAAACTAAAGTATAAAAAGAGATAAAAGTTTTCACTTGTGTATATTTATTTTGGATTTCCTCTTATCCTATTTATAGAGAACCAAAGAATATTCCAAACCATCACCAATGTGAGACTAAAGTCCCAATCGTTCAAAGTTCGCACCGTTTCGGACAAAGTCTCAATTGGTCAAAATTATAGCTGTTGTGGAACGAAGTCCAACGGACTAAATTAAAGAGAAATGATGCATACTAAATTAATGAATAATTAAAACGGTCATTAATTAAAATAACCATTATTACTGCTAATTAAATTTTAAACCTAAAACTATTTTTTCTCTATTATATAATACAGGAATTGGCTCGTGCCCCGGCCTACGCAAAAAAATAAGTATTTTCATGCAATTTTGATGATTCTTCACGCAGAAGAACAAATCAAAAATAAAAATAAAAATAAAAAATAATACAAATAAGATAGTCCCAGTTACCTTCTCAGAAAATCAACTAATACAAAATAAACAATCTAATCTAAAATTAACATAAGAGAGTTATTTTTTCCACCCTTAACAACTCAACCACTTCGAGGGGCAGGGGGTTTGACTGAAGGGGCACGCTCAAGGCGGGAGCAAACGAGAAGGGGGCCATGCAAGAGGGGAGGCGGGGGGGATAGACCCGGGGAGGCGGGGGGGGAAGACCCCGGAGGCGGGGGGGGTGGGGGAAGGGGCAAGGCGGAAGTTTTTATATAAAAAAATTATGATAAAATTTTATAACCTTTTATTTTTTTTCTTTTAATACCCCTTAATTCTATTCCTATTTTTTTTTACTTTACTTCAAATTTTATATAAAAAAAACAAGATAAAATTTTATAATTTGTTTTACTCCACAACTTATGAAAGTAATATTTTGGGCGGAAAAAATAATTTGAGAGAAATCTAAATTGTTGGATCAACCTACCCCAATGATTTCAGCCGTAGATAACGAGAGATAGATTTTGGATTCAACCGTTAGTTTGATTTATATTATATATATATATATATATAATATATTATTTTACCCCAAGCTATGAGATTCCTCGTTGAGGAAACTATACTTTAATTTTAGTATTTTTCTTTTATTATATATATATATATATATATATATATATAAAAGAAAAATACTAAAATTAAGTATAAGTTTCCTCAAACGAGGAAGCTCAAACTTTGGAGAAATAATAAAATTTCTTCTACTCATAGGAGAGTCATTTCCGTTCAATTCAATCATTTAGCAAAGTAATGTGAGATAAGCATTCTCTCATAAAGAGAACCTCCCACAAGGAGCTCTTACCTTTACAAAGTTTGCTCACTCAAATAATCTCTTTCAAGCTTAAAAACCATTCATATACATAAGCATCGTTATTAATATTAGTATATCTATATACTATAAAGTGAGTGCACAGTAACATGTTTACCACCAACTTTCTTTTCTATTTTGCCCCTGCTCCAATTTTTTCTAGGTAAATTACAGTTTTAGTCTCTAAATTTTTTGTTAAGTACAAATTGGTCCCTAGAGTTATTGATAATTACAATTTGGTCCTTAGAGTTTTTTACCATCAACTTTTTTTCCGATTTCGCCCGTAACCATAATTTTTTTCCCATTTTATTTTTTTCGATTTTGCCCCAACGTATTTTTTTTTCACGATTTTGCCCTTAACCATTTTTTGTCATTTCTTTTTTGGGAACAATATTTTTTTTTACCACAAACTTCTTTTTCGATTTTGCTCTTAGCCATAATTTTTTTTTCTTTTTGTTTTTTCCGATTTTGCCCCCACGTTTCTTTTCTTTACCACCATTTTTTTTAGTTTGTTTACCATCAACTTTTTTTCCGATTTGGCCCCTAACCATAATTTTTTTTGCCATTTTATTTTCTCTGATTTTGCTCACACATTTTTTTTTCGATTTTGCTCCTACCCATTTTTTTTATTCTATTTGTTTGTCGATTTTACCCCTAACAATTCTTTTTCTATTTTTTTTTCATATGTTGCCCCTACCCAATTTTTTTGTTTGCCTATGTTCCCCTAACCTTTTTTTTATATTTTTTTTTTTCGGTTTTTTTTTTTTTTTTTTTGCCCTACTTAATATATATTTTTTGCTGATTTTGGCCTTTTTTTTTTTTTAATTTGAGTACCACAACTCAAAAACCACCATTATTTTTTCAGATTTTGGTCCCTACTAATTTTTTTTTGCCCCCATTTGTTGGCCCCCTAACCCATTTTTTTTTTTTCTCCAATTTTTTGTGTGTGCCTTTTGCCCCCTATCCAAAACAATTTTGTTTTATATTTTAAACCCCTTTTTTTTCCCTGGGTCCCTAAATCCCCCTAACCTACCATTTTTTTTTTCCTATTTTTTCTTTGCCGATTTTCAACCTACCATTTTTTTCTATTTTTTTCCTTAAACAATAACTCAGTTACCACCATATTTTTTTGCCACTTTTGCCGCTACTTTTGCTAAACGTTGAATGATTTTAACCCTCTTAGTTGATCGAATTACTCGCCCGTGCTATGCACGGGCATCCTTCCACTAGTATACTATAATATATAACACTTTTATGAATATAACTGTTCGAATATAAAATAAATGATTCATATTCTTCCAAGTGAGTTTAAACCATTTCTTTTATTTTTTGAGAACCTACTTTTTTTTCAGTCTAAATTTTTAAGATCTAGCAAGTGATATTCATGAATAAGTAGTGACGAGTGACGGACTGATAAGCATCACAACCTTCCCGTGCCTTGCAACCAAATAGAATGGCCAAAAAAATATTGAAGCAAATATGTGAAACTCTCAATGTATATAAGTTGCGCCACTTTTTATTTTGTACCAGCAAAATGAGAAGGCAATCATAGCCCTTCAACATTTGAACGTCGATAACTATTTGTCCATTGAGCTCACAATCCTACTAGTTATTTTTTGTATCAAGAAAAAAAATATTATTAACTCAAGATAAAAGTATTATGGTTAGAAATACATATTCAAACTGGGTTCACACATTTACACAAGCCTGAGGAAAGTGGGTACCCACGACCCTGCTGCATTATTTTGCTTCCTAAATCTCTTCTGCACAAATGCACTGTTTCTAATATTTTTATGGATCAAAATTCATTTAATTTTCAAATTACTCTAAATATATCCAACTGAACCGAAATAAGCTCATAAGTGAATTCATCTCCTCATCCTTGACAGGCACCATGTGGCAACAACTTATTGGCTAATTACTTTATGATCTAAACATGTACTTACAGAATTCTGCAAAAAAATATTTTTGCTGATACGATATGTTTGCCTTATTTAATCTTCAATGTGGAAATTGGAAATCGGAGATTGGACGAGCGCCACCTCCAAATTGTCACTTCATATTAAGTTCGATTGGCATCTTTGCACAAGAGCTTGATCAATAAACTTTTCCCGGCGGAGATGCTCAAGCCCAGGATCCAGGATCTAAGGGTAATATACACGGCAAGTTCCTCTTCCACTCTCACGCTTGGATCCAAACTCTGATGATGCGATGAGCTAGCTACCAATCATGACCTAGGGGCATGATCGAGTCAGCCGCCTACTCATTGACATGACAATCAGCGCGTCCTCACACGATACTGACTTGTACTATAAAAGGAGACATACCCTCTCTCACAAGTAGATATACTCTCTCTCTCTTCTGACTTTCGCTCTCTAAACCAGATTTAAGAAGCTTGCTCTTGCTCTCTTGCCTCTCTTTTTTTGGGTCACTAACTCGATAGTTGGAGAGCCATCCCCAACTGGAATAGCTCCGGATGGCCCTTTTCACTCTTACTGTCTTGCAGGCACGTTGTACGGCGTCCAACCATCGAAATCCAGTTATCCACCACTGCTATCGTCTATATTTGATTACCCCTCATCCCACAACTCCATAACTTCCAAGACCAAGATCAATATATATAATCACTATCTTAGGCATTTAATTGCTATAGGAACGTAAATGTCAAAATCAGTATATATCTTAGTTTATTTCATTTGATTGGGTGAAGTAATTCTTTACTAGATTCAATTTTTAATTTTGATAATTAAATAATATCCTCTGAAAGTTTTGATAATTACATCCACCCTTTATAGTTTTTAAGATAACACTAACATCTTTTACTTTTAAAACTATTATCAATATTTTTTTTATGAGGTCAATTTTTTGTCAAAAATGACAAAACTACTCTTACTTTTAGGGTTTTCATATTTTTTTCATAACGCATTAATTAAAATTAATATTTTTTTTATTTTTTATCGAAATAACCTTATTTATTCACCTATCTTATAAAATGAGGTAGTTTGCAAATAAATTATATTTTGTAAAAAAAATAAAATTTTTATTCATATTAATTGATGTATTGAGAAAAAAAATTAAAAACCTAAATTTAAAGGCAATCTTGTTATTTTTTCCAAAAAAAATTGCTCTATAAAAGAAAATTGATAATAATTTTAAAAAAAAGGAATGTCAATTATATTTTACAAACTATAAAAGAATGGCTATAAATATCAAAAAAAATAAGGTAGGTAAGTGATTTTATCCAAATTAAAAAACCGTATAGAACACCCATTTAACTTCCGTCCTTCAATCTTATCACGCTTCTCACGCGATGCGAAATATAGGATGCGTGCGGTTTAAAAGCCATACAATGAAAATGAAAAAAAAAGTTAAGGATCTAATACTATTCCTGTGTTTGCACAAAACTGTTTTGTCAAAAATTGGTAAGGGAAACAAGTAAAAAAATGGAAGAGTTCTAATGATAGCAAATTTCTTTCCAAATCCAAATTTGCGTGACAAAAAGAAATGGCTTACAAATTGTCAAGTCATAACAAAATGTTTAATGTTAATATATTTTAATTTGACAATAAAAAATGAGTAATGATGCAAAAATATTATTGTCCCAAATTTTAATGCAGTAATATTGTTATTTTTTAGCATTTTAACACTATAACTAGCCAAAAAATAACGTCAACTTTGCCAAAATAGTTTGGATCATTGGAGTTGCTCTAATGTTCAGTTAACTTATTTGGCTTGGCTACAAGAAATAAATATATGTATTTGAGAAACAAGCTCTTTCAATGTCATGTTTCAATGTTTATTTTGATGATATCTGATTGTATCAAGGTTGTATCATGAATAAGCTTAATATTGATGTATTAACATTATACTATTTGACACAAAATGTATATACAATACGATAAGTTTATTCATGAATAAGCTTAATATTGATGATTTACATACTTTAACTTGTCTACACTATACTTAGACTTACTTCTAGCTTGTAACAAGTTTCTCTCACACGATAGTGAAGTATTATCTAGAGAACTTACTTGCATATATCGCCTCTCCATGTATTGTACTCATTATCGTATATCTTATTACACGGTTTATTTGGTGTATATCGGATTCATGATTGCATGTTTTACTGGTATTACATATATATCAATTGATTTGAACATTCATGCTTGAGTGTCTATATGACTAATCGATGTTCCTTTGTTTTAGAACTTGCCTCTAGCATAGGGCACAAGTTCTCTATGATGCTAAATGGTATATTTATTAGAGAACTTGATTGCACTTCATGAAATCTATTTTTTTCACACTCATGTGCTTTATTCTCTTGAAAATAAGATTTCATGTATTCAAGTTAATATACCATATTTTGCATAGAATTATACTTTCACTTAAAATCTTGTTTCTCAAGTTCAAATATATGTTTTATACTTGCTTGCATCTTGTACATTGAACTTAAAATCCATTTGATAGGTTTGAACCTTCCATACACTCACACATTACTTGTTTGGCTCTTATATGCTAAGTGATGCCTTATATAAGTTGTGAGTTATTTTGATTATTTTTCTATATCTACATTATGCTAGTTATACTATTAGAAGTAATTGAAGTGGTTAAAAACAAAAAGAACTATATTTGCTTGTCTAACTTGTTTTACAAATCTTGAGAAATCAACAACCTATATGGTCATATTATGATATACACTTATTTTGAGTTATTTGAGTTTTTCACCAATTAGTTATATTAATACTTACTCAAAGTGTTAGTTTCATAATAGCATCGCATTCTTTCATGTTGAATGCTCATAAGTCTTGAATATGCACAAATTACAAAGTGGATTTGAACAAGTTCATTTCTTATTAGTATAATCATTCATTTGTTCCCACAAGTCATAATAATGTATTATTGCTATTATAAATACTAAAGAATTCAATCATATTATAACTTGTCGTGACATCTCACAACTTCAATTTTAGGAATGCCTAAGAATTAACTCAAGAAAAATTTGCATGAAACCAAGCCGATTCAAATGGATTATCTAAGGTTTAGAGATCCAAATACAAAATCTTTGATCTATAATTAAGCTCAAAGTTAGCTTTCTAATGAAATATTTCATGATCAAAAAACTAAAAGAGTATTGAAGAGTTATGACCAAAAGAGTGAACCACTATCAAGCAAGTTTTGCCTAACATTTGCAATCCAGATTGACCAATTCAAATGGGATTATCTCAAGCTTCACAAGTCCAAAATATGAAGTAATTCTTGAACTTATATTATAGTTCCAGAAGTCTAGTTTCCAACGCAATAAACGGCGTGCAAATATTCTAAGTAACGAAAAAGTTATGGTCATTTTACTGAGACTTGGTTTGTCAGACAATCTGCAACTGAACTTTACTGAACCAAACTTCGGTCGAACCGAAGTTGACAAGATTTGCGACTGAAATTTCCAAAAATAGACAATTCACTTGGCATGGAAGTTCAGTTCAAGGTCGATCGAAGTTAACTTTCGGTTCGACCAAAGTTGGAAAATATGCGATCGAAGTTTGTAAAAATAGATCTGGACACTCCAATTCAAATTTTAACGGCCCAGATTGATCTCCAATGGCTCTATCACTTTTTCAACGGGTATATTTGATAAAATTGGTATAATACAACCCTTAGGGTTGTGAAAAACTTATGGAAATACTCTAAAGTTATTTCAATTCTTCCATTTTATTCTCTAGCACTTCAATACTCTCTCTAAGCTATTTTTGTATTATCATCAAGAGAGAAAATATTCTAGTGACACTACAAGAAAAATATAAACTAGTGACGAATTAAAATTCGTCTCAAATGCATGCTTTTCCCACAAATAGTATAGGTGACAAAGCTGGTGACAAAACTGTTCCTAACAAAGGGTCGTCACAAAAAGTTCTCCTGGTGACAAAAAATTTTATTTAGGCACCTATAATATATTTTCGTGACAAAATTTATTTCCACCTATAAGAGGATTTGTGACGAAGATTCATCCCAGTGCATGAAAAATGACCAAGGAAACAACATAGGCGGTGAGGAAAAAAAAATCGTCACTTGTAGTGACTTTTTATGACAAAATATTTCATCCCATGTAACATAGTTTTTGTCCACAAATAGTTGCTCAAAAATAATAAATGTAACAATATAGGTGAGAAAAATTTCTCACCATAGTGACTATTTTTATAACAATATTTATTATTTTTTTGACATATTTTGGACATATTTAGTGTCACCAATAATCAATTTTTGTCACAAATAGTGACTTGAAAATTCATGTAAAACAATATTAATGAGGAAAAACTTTGTCACCTCATATAATTTACATTTAAAAATTACAAAAAAACCACAACTTTAAACAATAAGTAGCATTGTGATTGAAGCATCATCAAGCACAAAAAGAAATTAATTAGTGATACAGAGAAATTTTATTATTGACAATGTGCAAAAGAGAAAAAACATACAAAAAATGACTACACTAGTTAAATAGTTAAGCAAACTGTTATCCACAATAGCTTGGTCATCACATGGTGGCATAATGCGAAAATTGACATAATTACAAGAAAAGATTTCTAAGAAAGCAGCAGCAACTCAATACTACATAGATTACCAAAGGGATAAGACTTTCAGATCCGTCTCAAATGGGCAAGTTTTGAGGGCTATCTAGCTTCTGTAGAGCCCTTCACCTTATACACAATCTTTCATTTGAATCAGCATTATCTTTAACAACTTCCATCACTGTCACAATCATCAGCCTCAACACCATTTTTTTGCATCCTTAACTTTCTTTTTGGAAGCTTTTGTTCAGGAGATACCTGATAAAAATAGAATACTTATTCTTCTTTACCCTGGAAAGGTTAGAAACTTAGAAAGACAACAATAAAAAGAATAATAGTTGGACCATGGTGGATGATGCATAGGATAAGAAACTATTCACAAACATCAGTCCGAGGGGTTATGTCCACCACCTCGTTATATTAACAAGTAAAAAAAGATGGAATATAAAAAAATAACAATTCCGAGGGATATGTATCACCTGTCATATCCAAATGGGGAATGGGGAGAAGGGAGAGCTGAAACGTACTTCAAGTTCACAATAAGACATAACATCTGCACTTTGACCCAATCAACACTTGATAAGGAAAAGGAGCCACCTGCACTTCAATGATAGCCAACGCCTCATTATTAGAAATTAGTCAAACATATTGACCATCAAAAATACCAGCAATTAAAATTGATCAATGGTCAAATAGTAAGTAATTTAACAAGAAGAAAGAAAAGAGGATTACTAATGATGAATTTATTTAGAATACTATTAAAGCACACCACATCACTGTTTTACACATTATAGGAAGTATAATAGGGAGGATGTTCAGAAGGTCATTGTTTTTAGCTGATACTTAACAATTAGCATCCCCAAGCCCCAGTGTCCTTCTGCATCAACTTCCCTAACCAAACTTAAGAACTTCAAGCTTTTACTTTGTTTTACTAAATGTGAATTTTATTGGTCCCCTTATTTCTACAATGAAATACAACCATTGATGTTGAAGATTCTATAAGTTTATCTTTCATTTGTAATTAGACCTTAGTACTCATCTAACATAGGGTGACTACAAATTAACATGAGACTACCTTACTACATACGATATTATAAAATAGTATCTATTATAAGACAAACAAGTAAGGCAAAGCCAAGTCTAAGACTAAAAATCTTGGCCCAAAATTACAGACAACCTTGGTCAGTACAATGAGCTCCATACAATTACAGTGTCATATTCAACAAGGTTAGGCCACGAACAAGAACCATAACCAACACAAGTAAATAAAAAATCAAATCCTATAGTATGTAATTAACATTATCATAATTGGTAGTGTGTAGCTTGTACGGAATGGTGCATCTGTGACTGCACGTGTGGGGTTGCTAAACTGATATATACATTTGGCTGAAGAGGCCAATTCAAGTCAAAATAACAACTCAAGAGATTCTTGGCTTATTGATAACATACTAGCACAGGTGGTAAATTTGTTTAATTGCCACAGTTTGATATTTTTCTGACTTTTTCCTAGAATCAATGAAAGCATAAAAATTTTAATGTTAAATTCATGAGTAAAATTCGATTAAGCATAAAAATTTTTCAAAAAAAATGGAAAGTCAGACATTTGAGAAAATGTCACAGCAAATTTTTGGGTTTAGTTTATATAGTTAGACAACAAGAAAAACCTAGGCAACAACAATATCCTTCGCTTAAGTGGAGAATAATCCAGACTATTTTTTGGAACGCCTCAATGGTCCACCGAATTCATTACCGCCTTTTTATGCTGAGACCACCAATCTGATCCCCTCCACCACCCATTGGGAGATGATGCCTCAACCCATTTCGTAAAAATGAATTGTTACCAAAGCAAGCAAAAGTTGCCTCATGTTAATTAGAAAATTTAAATAGGAATGAGGGAGCGCAAGGTGTTCTAAAGACTGCCATATTAAGTTTGTCTTAAATTGGATGATTGTCTTCTTCTTAACCATAGTTTTGGTTGTATTACACCATTCCACCTTTAAGTTGAAAAAATGGTGGGTGAAGTTTATGTAAATCCTCAGATAACCAAGACAGGAAACATGAGGGGATCTAGTAGGAAGTCGTTACGAGGAAATTTGCCCTTTAAGTAATTTGTTTGAAGCTATTGAATTTCAAAGGAGTGACCAATAGATTAGAATTGCATTTGCATATGATTCAAACCAAAAAATTCATAAGCCATATATGAAAACCAGCCAAATCATATGGTCCATTATAGAAATTCTTACTATCAAAAGATCCAAGTCAACCGGGATATTTGAAAGCTAAAAATCACCGAGCCTGTACAAGATTTTCATTTTGGCAGGCAAATTTTCGCTGTTCTTGGTAAAAGTACGTTAACAATTACTTGCCGAGATCTCGGTTATTGCTAGCTAAATGCTCTTCCATTCATACAATTAAAATTCAAGAATCCAAAAGAAGCATTGAAGAGTTTCAAAAACATTATATTTATGGCCCAATGGATTACAACCTACCGGAAGGTTTCAAATCTCATAAATTACAACGAATCGTCTGCAAGACCTTATAATTGACGGCAAATCTTTTCTCTGAAAATCCACAGAAGAGATAGTGCGAACTTTACCATTAATCGTGATTATCTGCCACACTATGCTTTTAGTATCTATAGCAGCACAGCAGATAGGGACCAAGGGAAAAACCACCGTAAAAGTGAAAATCAAGAGGTTCAACATTGGTTAAGGTTTGAGGCTGGGACATAACTTGATCATCTCTATCAGAAAATAAAAATATATCTCCAATTACTATTTATTAAGTGAGGAGGCAATTGTTCTATTTATGGTTAATGAGCCATTTTACAAGTAAAATCATATCCAATACAGTATGGCCCCCTACCCAGCCTCAGTAGTATAATAAAAGGTGAAATGCCAAGGAATTAGAATCAATCACATTATTTCACTCAAAGATGATATTACCTTAATAGCATTATGTCTTCGGGTTTGTCAAGGCTACCTTGAATTGTGCACTGAGGAGACCCGCAACCCACTCTGTTCTAACTGTTTGAAGAAATATCAGAATCAAATCATCATGTTAACAAAATTCATAAAAATCACATAACTAACATATACATACACACAAATCAGAAACAATCACAAAAAATTTCATAAAATGTCCAAGAGTCACGCATTGGGGAAAGTGACCTCCACCAACCACTCCATGAACCTCCTCCATAACCATCAACCCAGCAACTGCCACGTAACACCACGCACACATGAGGCAACCCAAACCCTAACCCATACAGAAACTCGAACCCCAATACACGCCACACGAACGAGTATAAAGTTTATAGAAAGACCAACCCAAATACAAGCACACGAGTGAGGATGCGAGAGAGAGAACGCTGAAAGTTTAAATTTACCAATCGGATGAGTCAAGCCGACTGCAATCAAAGTTCGAAGTCCCGCTCCTCGTCGGGATCTGCTGGTCGCCATTCCACACGTCAGATCTTGCTTGCCATTATTACCTTGCTCGTCCCGTCGCCTCGGTAGTCGATCGAAGGTAAAGCAATGCGGAAGGAGGATCCCCTGCGTTCCCCTCTCTCATCTGTGCAAGTCTGGAATTAGTTAGAACATTAATAATGTATATAAAGTATATTTCTTTACTTTTTTTTTTTTCTCAATTAATGTTTATATTTTTTTTTAACAATCATTTTTTTTTCATTTCATTCCAGTCAAGCGATTCAATCCCCCCCAAAAAAATTCTTATCAAAAAAATAATGAAGAGACTACTATATAATCAGTGTGGACTAAAAAAAGAAAAAATTGAATAAAAAAATGACGTAGTATTATATGTTTCTAAGAAAATGCCTTGACTAAAAAAAATGCCTTGTTACATACATTATGAGAAGTTTTTGTAAAGCACCCATTAAAAAATGCCCAAAATCATCCGATGAAAAATATAATTTTCATAATGAAATTGTTTTTTGATGAAGAGGACTTTCTAAACCCGATGGGAGCCCCAACAAAAAAATTTTTACTAGAATGATACTATGATAAGCACAAAAAAAAAATCATGGTTTGATCGTCATGATTATTACGCGGTATTGTGACAACAGACTTGGTTATAGAAAAATAGTTGATATTAGGGAATTAAAATACCATTGTAGAAGCTAATTTTAATAATGCTCGATCGAAACTGTTAGAATTTCATGCCTTACTTAATTGCATCAATTTCACAAAATCGAAGATCATCGTATATCAGGTGATCTAGTGATCAAATTCACCTTTAATTACATTTCAAGGCATTAAAGTCTTTACAGATAAGACCACTCAAGGCCAACACTTGAGGTCTTTGGGTGATCGGAACCATTCTATCTGTTACATATAAGAGTAATAAATTGTATAACCCAAAAAAAAGTTGATTCATCTTCTATCTATATAGACATATTTTTAGGAAAAATAAAAACAAAATGTCTCCATAAAAGAGGTTTAATTGTAATCGATCAACACATATTTTTACGAGAATGAAATATTGATGGACGCAAAAATATCCGCTCTCGATGGTAAAATTATTTTGTTTTTGGTAAGTCCGCTATCATAGCCACCAAATTTTAATTGGTCGATTATGGATTTTAATTATTTGGTGACAAAATATATTCTCACACAAAATTAATATATTTGGTGACGAAAAACTTTTCTCCCGCAATCCCTTTTCTTTTGTGAGGAATTTTTTTTCGTCACTATGATTAAAATAAAATTTTATAACGAATTAAAGTTTCTTCGCCCAATCACTTTCCCTTTTGTAGCCTATGTATCATTTTTAATGTTTCCCCAATGAAATAGAGGGGAATTATTAGTGACGAAAATAAAAAAAGCCATCACCTATACTTGTTTTGTCTAATTGTTTAGTGACGAATTAGTTTTCCTCACTAATGGATTAATGATGGTGACAGAAAAATTTTCAGCACGTTAAATATTTGGTCCCTGTCCTAGTAAGACGCATCATTTTTTTATCACAAAATAGGATATATTTGGTGATAAATTTACATCGTCACAAGCATTTCGTCAAGTTTATATTTTTGTTGTAGTGTGATCTTAATTTGTATTTATTCATACCATCTAAGAATATTTGTGAACTTACCTTCCTACACTTTTATTTCATTCTTTAGAAGTATCACCTTGAGTGATTATTTTGTATTCAAGAGAGGGTTCTCTGAAGCATATAAGGTATACATTATGTTTTGTATTCAAGAAATAGAATCTCTTGAAGACTAGAGGTGTTTCTAGTGGTGTAAAGGTTTTTCGACAAAAAGCATCCGCAATGCTTGAAGATGTATAAAATTCCAAAAGGACTTGGAGAGTAGACGTAGGCAAGGATTCCTGAACTACTATGAATGTTGGTTGCACTTCCTTTAAACTCTTTTAAGCTTCCTGCATTGCACAGCCACTATATACTTGCTCATCATTTCCTTGATTATTGTCATATTTTATCATTGCAATATTGTATAAGGAGTAATTAACTTCGAGGGATTTAATTTAATAATTTTAATTAGTCCATTTAGTTGCAAAGTTATTCACCCCCTCTCGGTTTGCCATATGGACTAACAATGTGAATCAATATATGAATGAGTAATTCTGATAATAATAACATTATCTGGTCTTAACAGATTCAAATACTTTTATTTATAGGCAACAAATAGTTTTATACTTTTCTGAATTTTGCTAATAAAGTAGACAAAAGTTTATTAATATACCAAAGGATAAAAACATTGTTGCAAGTACAGGGAAAACCTTAACAACAGCTAGGGACAAGAAAGAAACAAGACACAACATACTATAGAACCACAGTATGAGAATCTTGATAAATTAAAGAGATAAGTAGAGCCCAGGAGGAGTCGTGAGCAGCTTCAACACCACGGCCAAACATCGTCTGTCTTGTCTGGGCATTTTTATTTAGGGCTTAGTCTGACTCGTGCTTATATAAGATCATTTTTTATAAATTTGATCTTATAAATTAGATACTTTTTTGTTCGTCTTGATTCTTCACTCAAGACAGAATACACCCCCCACAACCCCATTCGAAATTAGGACCAAAAAGGATAAAAAAATTCACTCAAACAAAGAGAATTCCATTCAAAATAAAAAAGCATGAGCAAAAAACCGCTATTCTGACCACTTCATCGCTCATTTTGGAGGGGCGAGGGGGTAGCTTGTTGACCTTTCATATAATTTGCACGTACGTGGTTCTTTTTGGGTTGTGAATACAATTGGGCATACTTTTCGTCGCACAATGCCATACTTTGGTCCCTTGCTAAAACTTGCAATAGGTGGAGCGTGAGACTTCATAACATATTGGGAAGTAATAAAACTAGAATGATCATATTTGGAAGTGGTAGAGAAATTGCTTAAACGTTTTTAGTGAAATAAAATTACGCATTTACGTGAGTCCACCACCCTAATATGCAGTGAAACTAGATAATTATTGGGTACATCATTTAAACTACTTTTCCCAATTGGTATCCTCTTACTTTACCATTTGGTTCCATATATTTTTCGTTATTTTTTCAAGAAAACTCCTACCTTCAACACCACTTTTAATTTGATGAAAGAAATATTTATAATTCAGTTAGTTATGGCTTTATCTCTCTCATCTCAAACACATTAGATAAATCTTCTATTAAAAC
>VIGQ01001097.1:22500-25000 GCA_009663005.1 Actinidia chinensis | reverse complement strand
CCCACCCCACCCCACCCCACCCGCGATTTTTTTAGTTTTTTGAATTTTTCTTTTAATCATTTTTATTAATTTAATTATTTATTTTTGATCAGTTTTTTTTTTTTTTTGGATAATAAATATTTTTTATTATTATTTGTGTTGTTTTTTAGTTTTTTTATAATTAATTTTAATAATAAATATAAATAAAAATACAAAAAGAGAACACAAATTTAAGTTTCACAAAATAGCTGATCATTATATTTAAAAATTATATAAACTTTTAGTTGTATGTTATAAATTAAAAATGTCAAAACCATTAATTAAAGGCCAATTTGGCTAGTTTTTTAAGAATTTTTTAAGTATTTTAGTTTCTGAGTTTTTTTTATTTTTTTTATCGTTCATTCAACCCACTTTGATTAATACCCAAGTGATGAGGCCTAAAACTTGCAAGTAGACTCTAATTTCCAACTAAATATGCCAATCAGGTATCAAAAATTCAGTACATTAGATGCGAATTGCTAACTTTTTATTTTTATTTATTTTTTATAAAAATTCAATTAATAAAAAAAAAACTAAAAAACACAACATGTAATAAAAAAAAATTATCAAAAAAAAATGATCAAAAATAAATAAATTAGATTAAAAATAAATAAAAAAAATGCTTCAAAGAAAAATTAAAAAAATAAAATAAAAAAAATCGCAAGGGTGGGGTGGGGTGGGTGGGAGGCCAGGGGTATAATGGCCAATTTTAGCTCTGACAGGAGGTCAGTGCCATTTTCAAAACCATAGGAGAGGTCAGTGCATATGAGAAAACCTCAAGTATGAGGTAAAGTTAATCCCTACCCTTTTCTTGATATTGTCTTCTGCTATACTTAGCCATATAGGCTACGTTTGATTGCAAGACTCCTAGGGGGAATGGAAAAGTGTGATTGTTTCGTCCTAAAATTCCAATGATAAAAGAGTTTCAATGGAAATGTGATTCCTGATTGGATCTAGTGCAATTATCTGAAAAGAGAGAGAATCTGATCCCTCCCATCCCCTAGTAATCTGAGAGATTACGGCAATCTCTAATTAAAAATAGAGGAAGGTCAAAATATTTTCCTTTTCTACTTTAAGCTCAATTTGAATACCACTCTTTTATTATATATATCTAGATATGATATATATATATATAGTATATCTTAGGTATTTAATGTACAGGTACGGATATGTCAAAATCAGTATATAACACTATAATAGAGTATTAGTGATCCTTTAACTGGGTGATTCTTTATGACCGAAACTAATACTTTACTGAAGATTCATCGTAATGGTGGATAAATTGTAACGAATAGCCTCTGAAATGGGAATAATTACATCAACCCCTTATAGTTTGGGAGATAATACACACCTTTTTTAATTTTAAAACTTTATCAGACTTTTTCTCTGGTTAATATTTGTCAAAAATGACAAAACTATTCTTTCCTTGTAGGGTTTCATATTTTTTTCTTAGCACACCAATTAAATTTAATAAGAATTTTTATTTTTCTCGAAATGACCTTTTTTATTCAATTTACAAATAAATGCTTATTTGTATTAATTGATGTATTGAGAAAAAATAAATAAATAAATAAATTTAAGGGCAATCTTGTTATTTTTGCCAAAAAAATAGCTCTATAAAATAATATTGATAATAGTTTCAAAAAGAAAAATGTCAATTATATTTTAAAAACTATAAAAGAATGGCTATAATTATCAAAAATCATAAGGGATGTAAGTGAAATTTATCCAAATTAAAAACCAGAATAGAATCACACCATTTAATTCATAGTTATCAGAACCGGATTGGACATTGAACCGGTCAAAGTACCGGTTCAACGGTTCACTGATTCAAGTACGGTTCAACCGGTCTTATAATAATAAAAATAAAAATATTAATTATAAATAATAAAAATAAAAATAGAAATTTACCTTCAAATACTATGTAGGGTTTGAAAGTTAATATGAAAAAAATTTTAAAATATCAAAATATACATGGAATATTACTATTTTTACATTAAAAATCGTTAAAAAAAAGTAAGATGAAGAAAAAAAGGATGAAAGAAAAAGAGTCGGTTTATACTTAAATCAAAAACTGTACCCCAAGAAAATAAATTTAAGACTTTCTTCAACCTAAATTTGTGAAAATAACCTAAAATCAAATAATCCCAAGAGAACTATATACATTCAATCAATAATTTTTTTTTGTAAATTATATTTTATCGGCTTGATGAATTAGAAGAAATCAACACATTTTGAGGGTTATTGTCCTCAAAAATTATCTTTTTTGAAAAAATTCTAATTTTTTGTAAAATCAATAAATGATGCATTCAACTCAATAATCCTTGATGAGTTGGAAGAAGGGAGGTCAATGTTAATCAAAAAATTAAGATTGATTTGAAAAAAAAAATTTTAATTTAAAAACAAAAAAAAGCGCTCGATTTTCGGTTTTCCCGTTAAAAACCCGGCCGCCCGGGGCCGACGGTCGATAAAATACAAGTCA
>VIGQ01001097.1:0-5000 GCA_009663005.1 Actinidia chinensis | reverse complement strand
CAGGCTTGGGGAAGTGGTGGCAAGGATTGACGCAATGCTCTGTGCAAAATGGCGAGTGGTGATTAATCTGGGTTGGGAGGATGGGTAGAATAGTAAATAAAATTAGAAAAATTAGAAGAAAAAAAATTTGAGAGAAGGGGAATACTGAGAAAAAGAGAGTGCTAATAAATCATCTCTCATTTTGTCCACTCTTGGTTTCACAAGCAACTATTTTTGTTTTTGTTTTTTCCTTTTAAACCAAAATGGCCAGAACATAGTGATTTTTAAACGAGGACGTGGTCCTTTAAGTTTTCGTTTTAACTTCGATTAATTAAACCAAATTTTGAATTTTGTCTCTAATTATTGTAGTCAGTATATAGTTAGTTTGATTGGAAGAAACACTCACTAACCTCACATAGCAAGTTTTATGAGAAACAATCGCTATTCCCATTTTGCTTATTTTTCTTTTTTCAGAATTCCTAACTCTTATTTTTTTTTGCAATTTTCGGAACATACTACTGCATAGAACCCAAGACAAATCCAAAAACAATAAGTAAATGAAGCGATAAGCTTGATATAAAGTGGGTAAATAACTTGAATTAAGACATAATCCTAATTTAGTAAAGAGTCTCTGCAAAAAAAAAAATTAAGAATAAAAAAAGAAACTCAGGATCTAATGAATTCTTAATTTAAACTTAGACAATAAGAAAATACCCACCGCCGATAACGACCATATAATTATTTCATCAAAATTGATATGTGAATAATTTTATGTTTTTTTATATGTGTACATATTAATTGTGTCAGTAAAAATTGATTCGGCACACACAAAATTCTAAAGAACATTTTCTTAAAATTTGATAATCTGGAAATACAATCTTCAACTGGTTGAAGAAAATATTCGTTAAACAATTACAGAAACATAAAATTACAAAAATGAAATTGCAGTAAACTGAAATGAAAGAAATGCAAACAGAACAATCCCTTCCCGCAAATGAAGAATCTCGTTAAAACGATTCGCTTCATACTGAGTGTTGTAAGGTTTTTTGCCAGACCTTCTTTCTTCCATACTAAAATGGCTAGAACCACTATTATTTTGGAAACTTCCGAAGACTTAGCGAACTTTTCAAGCTTCTGTGTGTCCTCTCTCTCAAACAAACAAAACTTGAATGTTTTATTACCTTTTTTCTTTCTATTTACGTTGTGTATTAACTCTTAACAAATCAGTTTTTTTTTATAGGAAAAATACAACGACTTTTTCAGCTATATAACCTCCAACCATAAAAATCGCATCACGAGGGGAATTTTAGACTCCAAAACTTGCTGCTATAACATTCTAATTGATTTAATGGTTGTTCATTTTACAACCCTTTTTGGGTTGAGACAGCCACTCTAAAGTTGAAAATTAAGTCTGCCCCTGTAAACTTTCGTTTATAAATTTCCACAAATTGACCCTCACTGATGTCATCCGTGATACTTCTACGGATCACGATGCTCCCTCCGGCATGAGCGAACTTTTCAGAACTGGTTGGGCGCCACTATCCCAGCCCGAATCCATCCAGGATCTATTGAATCATGTTCCTTTCCAACAGTTATACCTTGCTTCGGGCTCTTGTCTTCTAATAATTTTTTGGATGTTTACTAGTTTTTAGTTATGTAGTCATTTTTTTGTCAGGTTCAATGAATTATGTTGCTGATGAATATATTGTGTGGGGTGGGTTATTTTGTAAAGAGAGTAGAGGAAATCGAATAAGACACCCGCGGTGGCCTAACGGCTGCGTGAGAAGCTTCAACACTGTTCATCCTGCTGGTCGGTAAATCCTTAACCTTACAATCACAGAGACAGTGAGACCGGCCTCCGAGCTGTTTTCAGGAAACGCTCTCCGACGATCAAGTTAGACTCTAGAATCTTAGAGTGAAAGAGAGCACTGTATCTTTTTTTAGTCAGATTGCACATACCTTCTGAGAATAACAACGTTCCCTTTTGTGTTCCAACCTAGCACGTGATTTGACGTGCAGCTGTCCCATCACTCGACAGGCTATGGCTCGGTGCGTACCGATATGCGCCAATCATTGTGTCAGTGAGTAGGCTGCTAACCCTATCGTATCCTTACAACGTGGCTGGTAGCTCATGATCAACTGTTGGCGTCTCTATAAATGGCATGGGGGCCTGACGAAGGCGTTCTGTATGTAATTTCACCTCTGTCCCCTAACATTCCTTGGGAATTACGTCGCTGTCATCCTCCTTCATTCCAAGTTTCACCGGTTATTGTTCCGAGGAGCTCGCTGATCAGCACACCTCATATGTAACCAAAGCTTTGGCTCGGACGGTATCTTTGTTCGCAACTGCAAAACCGATTCCGGCGCAGATATCTCCGACTCGCAGTCTCGGTAGCTCCGTGGAGACCACTGCCCTAACAGACCGGCGTTCCACTCGAATGTGAATCGAACTCCCACTCTCCGTTGCGGATTGACCGAGCTTACTCACTAGCGACAAGCCCATCCAAAGTCCCGCCCTATAGGTGGAGGTAATCGTGGGTATTTAATCCCTTTACATATTGCGTCTAGCATGAAAGAGCAGAAATGCACATGAAAGAAGCAGAAAAAGAAGACACGATCAAAACGAATTGGGCTAATTCAATGGATGGTAATATAGTATATATACCAAATAGTTGGGCTAATTCATCTCACGGCAGACTGCATTAGAGATTACCGCTAGTCTGTTACAATTTGAGAATAGGTTAATGCCAAAGTCGCTATAATACAGGTACCAACTCACAAATTTTACGAGTTTTTTTATTCATTAAAATGGAACGTAATTTGCAATTTTGAAATCTGAAAACATTGACTCACTTGAAATATAGGGTCAGAAAGTCAAATCATAGTAAGAAAAATTTGTAGAATTGATTGTTTTTTGTACTTAAGCATGTTTGTGGGCATTTAATATGACATGTCATAGATAATAGTGATAAGAGTAAGTCTAATCTTGTTGTTTGATAAGTTTAATTTTTCACATTAAATTAAAAAAATACTTATTAAACATTAAATTTTGAATATTTTACATCTAAAAAATTATTTGATAAAAAATATAAGTGTTGATTAAAACTGATTGATATATTTCAAAAATTTGAATTTAATTTACTATACGTTCAACGAGATAAATCTATTTTTTTTTTTTTTTTTTTTTTTGATTTTTGTCTAAATTTGGCTCTTTTCAATTTATATAAAAGAAGTGGGATGACTTAGTTAGTTTGTTTTGGTGGTAGTGAAGTAGCTGTGCAAGCGTTAGTGTAATCATGTGGTGATAGTGATATGAGCAAAGGGATTACGTGTAGTGGAGGATAGAAGTGGTGAGGGTGGTAGAGTTATTGTAGAATGAGAGTGGTGGTGGGTATTGTGGGGGTGGCGGAATGATGAACAGTGTGGGTGTGTTGGTGGTGTGGTGTGGTGGGGGTATTGGTAGGTGGAGGGATGGTGGGGGTTAATATTGGTAGTTGTGACAATTGTAGTATTGATGTGATGGGTAGTTTAACACTTGATAGAGGTGGTTGTTGTGTTGTTGTTGTTGTGGTGGTGGTGGGTGGTGGTGGTGATGGTGGCGGCGACAACGGCAACGATGGATGTGGTATTGGTAGTGGAGGGCTGGTGGGGTGGAGGTGAAGGTTGCAACTGCAGTAGTGGATTGATGGTGGTGGTCATAATAGTAGTGGCGGCGGCGACAAAGGTGGTGTGAGGGTGGTAATGATGGTGGGAGGTAAGTTTTACAGTAGTCCATACTGATTATTACAATAAGTCAAGATCAGTACCAATATTACTACTTAAAAATTTTATAATTTTTTATACTAGATTTTTAAGAGGTACTTAATTTTTTAATTGAATAAAAATATATCATATGAACTTAATTCCATTTTTACTAATACATTTAGCATAAGTTGCGTAATTGGATTATAAAACAATCCCTTATTTTATCTCTTTTAGATAAGGTCCAGGATATAAGAATAAATGTTATCTTACTTACTCTATCTACTATTCTATTACGCAAAAACAGACTGGGCCCAAAATAGCAGGGCTAATTATTGAAATGGATCGTAGACAATGGCCCACTAATCTCACACTCCAATTTAAAATGATCTTCCTCTAGAAGCGCATAAGTTTTAAAATTTTTTTTTTTTTTTATATTTTTTTATAAAAATTTTACAGAGAAAAATCGAATCCGCTCATATACAATCCACTACGGATAGACCAACGATACATAATCTTTAGCCGTTTTTGTCAATTTCAAGTTGGTTAAAATTACGGACAGAAGGTCCAAGTTTTGAAGTCACCACCTCGGAAAAAAAATATTAAAGGGTCAAAACCATAGAAACAATGATGTCTAGGTAATATGACAAAATTGGCATCATTAATTTTATAAAAATTATCTTTAAAAAACGAATAATAATTGATGGCTTAAAAAAAGTTCAAGTATAGTGCTTTTGGCCAAAAAATGCTAACTTGGCAAAACCGTATAAATTAAACCTAATATTTTGACCACCCCTCATATTCTAATCGAAGATCCGTAACTTCATATTACTAGGCCATTGTGTTCCTTCTCCAGACGATTGTAGACTAAACACCGTTTCCCAAGAATCCGAAATCCTTAACCGGTTTATGTCCAAAATGGGAATAGTCTATGAAAGATGCAAAGCAGGCATATATCTCTTTAATAAAAAAACCCAAAGTGGCAATGGTTTATTGTTGTAACTAATTTGACCAGAACAAAGATATAGGGATTAAAGGTGTTAACCTTATATTTTGTATATACACAAAATATATTATGATATATAATATATTCTGAATATCTCTAATTGATACTCGAATATATTACATACATAATATATATGATTGAAAACGCTTACCTTATTTGCGTTCTTGTCTTTACCTTATGTAAACCATTCTTTCTTTCTGATTATCCTCCATAATAAAGAGAACGTCATCTGTTCATAGATTTACGGAATACAATACAGAAATTCCCCCACTCT
>VIGQ01001504.1:55000-77749 GCA_009663005.1 Actinidia chinensis | reverse complement strand
AATAAGAGCGTGCGAAGAGAAACCAAGCTAAGAAATTGTGGAACTAAATTTGGCAGACCCGACCGCAGGGGATGCTTAAGTCATATAGAGCACGACGTAGAGACAGACCTTATGAGGAGGAGAATACTAATAGTTAGGAGGAGGAGTCATATATACTTTCTCTTGCAAATTACCATTGAGAAAAGTATTTTCTACATCCATTTGAAAAAGACCCCATCCACGAACTACAACAACAACAATAGGGGTTTGAACAGACGTAAGGTGAGCAACAAGAGTAAAAGTCTCATAATCAATCCCATATTCTTGAGTAAAAGCTCAGACAACCAGACATGTTTTATATACTCATTTGCATCTCATTGTTGTTTTGTTAGATGGTAAGTCAATCATATCCCATGTGTGAGTTTTGTCAAGAGCATCTAATTTATCTTGCATTGCTTTCTCCAAGCAAGATTAGAGGCGGCCTCATGAAAATTGCGAGGCCCATGCAAAGTAGAAAAAGCAAAATAATAATGATAATCACAAAGATGAAAGGTGTCAGTTAATTACTGTAGAGAGAAAAATGAGTAGGGGAATGAGAAGCGGATGATGAAGCTACTGGCGGGGAGGCATTAGGAACGTCCATGGTATGTGATGTTAGAATGGTGATGATAGAGAACCTGCGAAAGTGGGAGAAGTACATGAGCGATAATATTTAATGAGATGTCAGTAAAGAAAAAGGCGTTTTTCAAAAGCAGACAAGTAAGTGTTTTTGAGATATCCAAAAACTTAACATCTCCCAAAATTCAACATGTTGAGAAATGCAAAGGCGTTTGGAGATAGGATTATAACAATGAATATACCTTATGTACAATTATATACCCTAAGAAACAATAAAGTTGAGAACGAGGTTCTAACTTAGTATGTTCATGAGGTTGAAGAAGAATAAAGTATGCACACCCAAAAACGCGAAGAGTGGTGTAATTAAGGAGAGTGTTATACAGACGTTCATAAGGTGATATGTTGTTGGTGACTAATGATGGTGTGCAATTTATGATAAAGACAGTAGTAAGAGTAGCTTCTCCCCAAAATAATTTGGTGACAGAGGCAAAAAGAAGAAGGGCACGGAGAGTGTCCAAGATGTGCCAAAGTTTGCATTTTGCACATCCATTTGTTAAGAAGGACCGGGACATGATAAATAGGAGAGAGTACCATTTTATTTAAGAATGTTGAGAAAAACAGTTTGTTTATATTCTTGGCATTGTCAAAATAAAAAATTGACTTTGCGAGGAAAATTGTGTTTGAATCACTTTTTGAAACTCATCATAAATGACAAGTAACCAATTCTACTATGCATAAGTAAATCCATGTATATTAAGAATAATCATAAAAAAATGACAAAGTATCAGAACTAAGCATAGTAAAGATGGGAGGGAGCCTCCACACATCAGAGTAAACAAGGTCAAAAAGAGCAGTAGTAAGAGAATCACTATTATAAAAAGTTAATGCATGTTATTTTCTAGTTTGACAAGCAAGACAATGAGAATTTTTGTCAAGTTTAATAGAACCTAAATAATCACAGATTACTAATTTTTATTAATTTTGTAAAGAGCATAATTTAAGCGAGGATGCCAGAGACTAAAAGAGACACGACTTTGGAACTAGAGCAGCGCAACAGGATTGAGAGGAACATGACGAGACTCTAATTTAAACAAATGACCACTTATGGCGGGCCTAATGATTTTCGGTCTGTAGATACGAATTTAAGACAACCATAATTGAAAAAATGTAAAGTTGCAAATCAAGTTCACATAATTGACCAATAGAATAACCCCAAAAAAAAAAAAATTATGAGAAAGCGTAGGAACAAGATAGTATGGTCGACAAGTAAAATCAGGGGTTAACAATAGTGCCCATGTGGTGCTAGTCAAATAGAGGTATTAGTAGTGGTGATAGGATGGAATTAAAAAATGTAAACAAAAAAACACCCATAACAACGAAGTGGGATATGTGATAAGAGAATAAAGACGGCCTTATAAGTCATATGATGCAACAGGTCGTGATCAAAAAAACTAAGATAAAGTACTCGAAATGGTGAGAGGGCGGATGATTATATGAATGAATATTAGTGGTGTGATAAAACTGGATGACTATTGTCTCAACATCAGCAGCAGTAAAGTTGGGATGAAGAAGAAGAAGAATTTCAGGAGATGGCCCCCGATTGAGTCATTGATAGCAATATCTGGCGTTATAGGAACTTCTGCGTTTGGTGTTTATGCATCAGGATGTGAAATCTGTCTTCATAAAAATTGGAGTTAGCATCTACAAAAGCATAATATTTCATTTGAGAGATAGAGGATGCGATGGGTTCTGCTAATCTTAGAGCAGATGATTGTCATAGTGAGTCCAGAAGGTGTTGCCCAGAAAAAGCTAAAAGTGCTGATGATAAATCATAGCCTTCTTGCAAGTCTCCTCAGATTGAAGCTCAGCAAAAGCTTGGTCAAGTGTAGGAAGAGGATAGCGGTGAAGAAGAGAAACTTGTGTATTCTCATAATCAGGAGGACGAGCTATGAGAAAGTGGTGAAGACGAGAGCAGTCTCGGTAGGTATAAAAGGCAGCTACATCAGTGGAACAGGTCTAGATAGGCTCTCACTGTGGGCATGATTCTATAAATCGGACATTTACTATAGAATTAGTAAGAGTTTACCCTGTCAAGACCGAAGGTGATAAACGCTAAGTCCTGCAACGGATGCTTGGCATGGGCTCCATCAATAGATTGCATACGTGTCTGGTGCGCCATTTTGCATGCGAATTTGGATTCATGCTGTCAGGGTGTGAAAATAGGTTGGAAAACTTCTAGTTATCTATTTTATTTTAGTTTTTGTTGGGACCAAAATATAATTTTTCAAAATTCAGGGACTCAACTTATAATTTATAAAACTACAAGGACCGAAGGAGTAATTTACCAATAACGAAGGCCTGAACGGGAGCGTGGGAGCGTAGGTCACACTTGTCCTCTACCCCTGACGGCGCGTAGTTCCCACGAGCGTGGGAGGTATTTTGGCGACTGTGTTTGGTATTTAGGATTGGTCTTCCCGTTAAAAAGATACTGAGATAATAGTGCTATCAAATGATGATTTGGAGCAACTTTGGACAAGACACGAGACTCAACAGTGGTAGATTTGGACGCAGGTGTTAAGGCTATGATTGGATATATGGTCGGCAGGTTGTTCTTCAATCAGTGGATACCAGGACGTTGCCGGAGATTACAGAAGGAAGGGTTAGGCCATTAGACGTGGCTCTGATACTATGTTGAAAGAAATTATATATATATATATATATATCTAGACAACCAAAGGAATAGATTTACATAAGAAACAATATACGTAAGTAAGTAGCGTATCAATTAGGAAGATTTTAGATTATACATTGTAATCTGAATATATTTTTGAACTCTAAAAAATGTATTCTAAAGATATTCTAACACATAATGCACCTTAAAAAACCTCACTATTCCCTGGTTTCAAGAATCGAGCTACCCCATCGATTCCGCCAACAACTAATGTGGATTTGGTCACCTCGCAAGTAGTGATGCAAGAATATAATGGACATTCAGAACTCACTTTGATGTTCCCAAGTTTTTCTCGTGTCCTTTAATAACAAATGTCATGAACTAGTTTTTTTTGATCTGCGAATGTCATGCAAATCAAACGAAATCCTTAAGCACATTACACAATTTTTTTGGACCTCTTGTTTCTTAGATTTTTCCACCATCACCTCCTTTTTATTCTATAGCACTATGTGGGGGGGGTGGTTTTATAAAGATTAGGGATAGAAAATCGAGGTAACACCTGCGGTGATCTATTTTAGGAAAATGATTCTCACCTGCGGTGATATATTTTAGGAAAAATGATCTCTTGACGGTCAAGTTAGATTATTGAAAAGTGTAGGTATAGGGAGGAGAGTATGTATATGTTGTACCAGAGTGAATTCACGTACCTATAAGAGGAGAGAAATGATGACTTTATATGGAACAGGTCGGCCGCGTATCTTGACGTGCTAGCTGTCTTGTCACTTAGATAGAATGTGCTTGACGAGTGTGTCGTATGTGCGACCCACTATGCCAGTGAGAGGTGGTGACCCCAGTCAACTCTTAGAGCCTGGCTAGTATCCTGTTGTCAAAACTGTTGACGTCTCTATCTTGGCATGGGGGCGGTTGTTAGAAGAAATTTCGCGTGCAAGTTACCTTCTTCCCTGACAGCTTTGTGATGCACATGTGTAAATTTTAGGATTTCATATAAGTTTTTTCTTAGTTTTAAGAATGATGCAGAACGAAAAATAAAATTATATTTATTTATTATTATCTTTTATTATTTTTGTAATTAGTTTCTGTTCAAGTATAGGATTCAATTTTTTTAATTAAAATTTTATTAGATTAAAGTTAGATTTTATTTTGGTAGTCTAGTTTAAGTTAGAATTTTAGTGGTTTAGAATTTTAATTTTCTGTCGATTATAAATAAGATGTAACCTTATTTTAAGGAGTTTTTTTTGATTAAATAAAAATGAAGTGATTAAAGAGAGCGTTCTCTTTTCTTGTTTTTGTTCTAAATCTTAGTATTCTTCGAAAATAAACAAAGTTTTGACACTTCTTTTATTTCCATTATTTGCTGTGAATCAATGGGTTTTAGAGAGGGATTTCATTTTTGGCCATTTTGTTAGAATCAAAGGATTCGAGGTCATTTATCATTTTTTTTGCGGCTTCCGCTTCTTTACATCAGTTTGGTATCAGAGCTTGTGCTCGGTTCCTGATTGATTCCTGGCAAGATGCGGTATACGTGGTGGGTACGTATTATGCGACATTGAAGGATGTGTACAAATGTGATGACGGCGGCTGCGGTGGTTAGTTTTTGGGTTTATTTTAGAGTGGCCATTCCACATCAAATAATTAATCTAGATCAATGTGTGGATTGGAGAGTAAGCCACCGGTTTATGACGAGAGTTGATTTCACATAATAAAAGAAGTGAAAGAAAATTTTAATAATTATGTGTTGCAATATCAATTTGTTTATGGCCGAAAATTTCACTTTTTGAAGTTGTCAATAATTGTTGGGACACTAGCCGAATCACTGACTCCAGTGCCAGTACCAACATAGAATGACTCTCAATCCCAAGCACTCCAACATTTTCTATCTCTCTCTGTTTTACTTATGTCAACCAAGTCACTTATATGAGTAAAAAAAATAAAAAATAAAAATAAAAAAGATATGAAGAGTCTCAACAATTGTAATTTTGAACTTTATAAGTTAACAGGTTGTGGGTACTCATAGTTTAAAGTAATTGACACTTAACAATTTTCATTATTCTAAAGATTAGCTGATGAGATAATTTATATTATAAAAAAATCAATTGATTAGAACAACGTCAATAAGACAATCTATTTTATTCGAAAACTTGTTGGAGAACGAACTTTAACATTTTTTTATAGAAAATCTATTTGTTTTTTTTAAATTCATTTTAACCATGCATGTGAGAGCTAATGTTCGATCAATTTATTTTTTATGAGAATCTTGTGTGAGTCATAACAATAACAATTCAAACACTGAAATGAATTCTATGTAATGCATAACTTGCCGACCTTTAAGTAAAGTTGAAATCACAATATGTATGGACATGCATGTTTGCATGAAATTTGTGTGCTGCTAGTAGGAAAGAAATATTATTTCATCTGTTTGTAGGTTTTTGGAGCTAACTATTTCAGTCTGTTTTTTGTGACATTTGATTGGTAATTTCCCCTTCCTCAAGATTTGGATATTTCCAACATTCTGTTCCAACTAACAGTTGCACAAAATCAGCAAATGAAAAACACAAAGATCCAACAGTTGGACACTGGCAGGTAGCTAGATTGTCATTTTCCTACGTTCATCACCTCCTTAATTGGGTCAGGCAAGAAAAATATTTTAAAAAAAAAAAAGGTTATGTAACAACTAACAAGACTGCACATGACTAATGCCCCCTAAGATCATCTTTTTATGTATTATCAATTAAAATACTTCAAAAACCCTAGTGTAGTTCAGGCAGCCGGTAAAATATTTGAATTTATGTTCAAGAAACGTCACATTTTGGAGTTCTCCTTAGGGTTATGTTTTGATATTACTTTTAAGAACTAACGACCTGGACTATTAGTACTGTGAAAAGCTTACTTTAACCTATTTTTTATTAAGTGAAAAATTAAACAATGAACTAAATAGCCCTTGGAAACGTTAATTTTTCAACAAAATGAAGGATTAGAAATCCTAATAGGAGGGGTGGTATTACTAATCCAAGTCTCATTACTAATTTTGAGGAGATTAAATGGATTTCTAATCGCCATCAAATTTAAGTATGTTATCAAACATAGTCTAGAGTCACTAGAAGTTTTCTGCCTACGTTACCTTTAGAAACCCAAATTAGTTTTTATCAAACCCAATGTTTTAAGCGGGCATCCGAACTATAAAAAAATAATTACAAATATATCTTTATATTTTTTATTAAGGAAACATAGAATAATTGCCTTCATCACGCCCATGCAATAGACCTTTGAACATCCTATCTCAAAATATTTATTGTTATAAATTTAAAACTTTCCTAATAATACGCTTATCTCTTCAAATAATATGAATATAAGAGAGAACAAAAAAAATAATGAATATTTTGGGGAACTTAGTGAACAAATTTTCTTACGCTACGTGTGTGTGTGTGTGTGTGTGAATTGCACGTTCTTCATTTGGATTCCCTTACAGCAAACGCCTCAAAAGCTTAGCTTGCCGCCGTGTCTCTAGTTTGTTTCGTCAACACATTGATTAAGGGAACCTTTAAAGAAGAAACCTGACTTTTGACATAATAACCAATTATTTTGGAGGAATCACTTAGTGATCATCAAAGTTTAAAATAAACGAAAGCTTGATAAATGGTTTGATTGAATTATTTTTGAATATACTTTTTAAAATTTTTAGAGAATAACTTACTGAAATAAAAAATGAGAACCTAATTTGTTAACAAAGTTAAAACCTCAGAGTTCTTTTTATAATTCTTTCTACAAAAAACAAGTGGAAAGGTTTATAGTCTTGAATTCATAAACTATTAGACTCCTTGCATGGCCCAATTACATATTTATGTGCGGCACTACAAGTTACCATTTAGTTTTGTGTGATCTATAGTACAGAGGCCCATTTTAACCTGACTCGTTAACGGCCTTGTTATTTGTATTAGCGGGTCTGAGACCAAGATAGCCATTTAGCTTGAACTCGACCCTAAACAGTACTATAGGCACAGCTGGACAGCCTTCGCGAAGTCTGACCAATAAAATAGCCCCGCCCCCCACCCCCCATTAATCCCATTATGGTCCAACCCGTCGGCCCGTATTAAACAGACCGGAATAATCCAGCCCATTATCCAGCAGGTCCGACCTATTAACCCAGCTTGGTCTGGCTCGTTAAAGGCCAATTTTTTTTTCTTTTTCCTGGAGGATTCGAACTTGAAACCTCGCCCTCCGATAAACCCATTTTTATGGTTATATTGTTACTTTGTAAGCGAAAGAATGAGTAACGCAAATTAATGATTAAGTTGGTGCCAACCTAATGAGATGTACTTAACTATAGTTGATTAATATCTAATTTTTTTTTTATTTTTGGAATTATTTAAAATTATTTTAAATTTTTACAATCAATGTATTGACATTTTATCAATAAATAAAATTAATCTTTTGACTTTAAGTCTTTTTTATTTATTGATTTAATTTTAATATATTATTCAATTGAAATACATTGTTATTGTAATTACTAAAATTATAATTTAAAATTCTTATTATTTTAAGGAATAATAACATATTTTTGTAACATTACAAAGAAAAAAAAATGTGATACAAAATAATAGCATACATTCAAATAAAATGTGTTAGAATATCGTAAAAAAAAAAAAAAAGAGCCGGCCAGTCCAGAATTGGAATCGGTTTGTTACTGTAGCGTCCAGTCCGATACTTTAGGGACCGAGTTCATGGGCCGGACTGAGCAACAAAGATGGTTTATGAATTGGGCCTAACTCGATCCATTACTGTAGCGGACTGAGCTCTGTTCAGCCCGTGACCGACCAAACTCGTTACTGTAGCGGGTTAGTCCAGCCTAGACCTCTATTTGTGCACCTCTATATTAAAATAGAATCTTGACTCTAAGTTTTTTTTTTTACTAAATTATGACAAACGTTATTAGCATAAATTACTGATATTAACTAAAATTTTGTGTTGTTTTTTATTTTTACTTTGTGTTAGATGTAGTTGTTTCGCTATCCCATGCACCCACTGCCATTTTCTTCTAGAATCTGGATCTAAAGTGATAATTAACTTACAGTTGTGGTAGGGTGGGTGATAGGGGACTAATTATATGAACATCACAGACTAGAATCTTGATTAGTCCTAAATAAATGAAAAAATATTAGCATAAATACTTGAAATTAAACTAAAATTTGTATTTATTTTGTTATTGGATTGTTGCGTACGGTATTCCCAGCACCAGACCTTTTTCTAGAATCTTGATGTAGTGACTATATAACTCACCAATTGCTGTAATTTGTGTTCTATCGGACTCACAGCAATAGAATCTTGATATAGTCACTAATTACGACAAAAATTATCAGAGTAAATAACTTGATAATTACTAATTTTTTGTATTTTCCTTCTTTACTTTGTTTGTTTGGATTTGTGCAGCCGCTATTTCCCATGCCAACGGCCATTTTTCAAAGAATCTTGATATAGTGACCTACAATTGATGTAGTTTGTGTTATCTAGGACTCACATCAAATAAAATCTAATATAGTCGCTAAATATCTGAAAAAAGTTATTATGTGAAATTACTTGATAAGTAACTAAAATTTTTTAATTTTTTTTTTGGAGTGTTGAATTTGTTGTGGATTGGTGGTCCGCTATTCCCATCCCTACAGCCATTTTTCAGCAAAACCATATAGCTATAACACTCACTTTACAATATTAATGGTGTAAAGACGGTGGTGCTAATTTTAGTGTTCACAAGCTCCCTCATTTAATATGGAAAAAAAAACGAAGGAATAAAACTAAATTGTAACAAACGGTCCTAACAAATGTTTGGTAAGAGAGTTTTGTAAATTTATTTAATTATTATGGTATTGGTGTAATTTTGGCATTGTTTTGATTTCAATTCAATTTTTAAAATGTAATAATTTAGAAATAAATTCCCCCAAATTCTCTCACTAAGTTTTCTAAGAGAGTTTGTGAATTTATTTACTAAGAGGGATGGATCCCAAGGGGACGTAGGGGGATGATATCAAAACTAAAAAAAAATCTTAAATTATTCTAAACTGTTGAAAATAATTTTGAAATAATATAAGTTTGCAGTCCCAAATTATAGATCTTACACCTCTTTGCCAATACGTATATACTTTTCGTACTCTCAAGATTAAAATCCTTAATTCGTTCTGTTACTAGAGTAGTATGCACGTAACATTGTTGAATATATTCAAGTTAAAATAAACTTTTAATCACAACTAAAAAAACTGTGACAGGTTGGGTGATAACAATGATCATCAACGCAAGCCACTCCCTCATTTTTAAGTAATGATCCCAAAATGAGGCATGTCATTAATAGAATGACAGTCCACCTGATTAGTGACGTGGCAAGAGCATACATGATGGTTGATTGAAAGTAGCTTCCCCATCTATAATACAAATCACAATCCGTTTGAATCAAAATCTATCTTCTCATGCTATCTACGTGAAAGTAATTTGATTGTTGATCAAAGTGTCAGATTCACCTTTTTTCAAATTAGGTGTTTCCCGCCTAAAAGATCACTGCAAGCTCTCGCCGCCCAGCACGGTTCACTTGAGCTCGCAGCATAGTCTCCATTCTCGCACCTCCCATACTTTCTCAACCCCTTGAGACTGTTTTAATACTTTTTTAGTGGATTTTTATTACTTTCACTGTGAGTTTTATATATATATTTTATTAAAATTGTATAACCCTTTATTTCTTTTTCTTTTCAATACCCCTTGATTTTTTATTTTTTCTTTACTTTCACTTAAAATTTTATATATAAAAAATTTGGATAAGATTTTATATTAATTTTAAAAAAATTTTTTACTCCACCTTATATTTTATACAAAAAAAATATGAATCAAAATTTTTTAATTTTTTTTTAATTTCGGGGGTTGATAGTGTATATGTGATTTGAGTCTTTTTTTAATATCCATTGATTCTTTTTTTTTTGCTTTCACTTTGAATTTTTATATAAAAATAATAGTAAAAAATATAAATTTTTTTTTGGAAAAGATATTGATTATAAGTTATGGATTCGATTATTATGTCTTATGTAATATGAATTTATTACTGTATAATACGGTTAAAAGTTATATTTTTCTTATGTATTTTATGAGAAATCAAACTACTAAAAATACATTATTAATTTACAAGGATAGTCTCAAATAACAAAAAAATATATAACTCTTCCCCAACCATCGAATTTAAAAAAATATAAAAATTTGTTCACATTCTTTTTTTTATAAAAAAGATAAGAGAAAGTATAAAAAAAATTATAAATATAATTTTTTTTATATACAAATTGAAATGAAAGTAAAAAAAAAATCAAGGGGTGGTATTAAAAAAAATAAAGGGGTTATAAAAAATTTTATATAATTTTTTTTTATATAAAAAAAAGTCAGAAGTGAAAGTAAAAAAAAAATCAAGGTGTATTAAAAAAAAGAATAAAGATGGTCAATAAAAAAAAGAATAACCGGTTGAATACAAAATTGAGTCTCGAGGAAGACGTTGAGGATAAAAGTTAAAAGTCAAAAAAAAAGTAACATCAAGGGATAAGGTGAGAAAAACCGCTCTCTTATGTTAGTGTTAGATTAAATTAGTAATTTTTTTAAAAAGCAACTTGAGAGCTATTTTATTTCTGATTATTTTTATTTGTTCTTCTTACATGAAGAATCATCAAAATTGATGAAATTAATAATTTTTTTTTTTGCGTAGTGCCCGTGAGCACAGGCAATTCCTTCGGTATTTTAGATAGGAACTAGTGTCCAACATGATTCTGATATTTTTACATGTGCACTTACTCTCCCGCTAAATTACTATAAATACAACTATTTGGATCCAAAACCCTCTTCGTCCCCCCCATCTCTCCAAAAAATGGTGCCACAAGGGCTCCTCCATCTTTTCTTCTCTCTTCTCATCCTTCCTTCTTAGCTCCAACCCATGGGAAGAGAAGAAACAGGACTGAGGCTCAAGGCCTTCTCGACAAGTCTAAGCTGACGAAAAATTCTTGCAGTCGACATAGCAGTTTCGAGGTGGAGCGGTGACTTCAACGTGGAGAAGGGTTTGAGGTTCTTCCAACAGGAGGGGCTGAAGGAGAGAGGAGAGGATTGAGAAATTGCCAGGTTCAGCAGCCCAATGTTGAATTCTCTTCACTATGGTGGGGGCTAGTCACAGTGAATGAATCAACTGGAAAGCATTCTATTATTACTTTGCTGAAGCCCAAAAGGTGCTCACCACTCCTTGCCACTTCTTCTTGGCTAATGGAGGTAATATTTTCATGTATGTTTTCAAATTTTTGTTTTTGTTTTGTTTGGGGTCAGTGTGTCAATAGTATGGCAATTAATGTTTAGCTTTTTGGGTTCATGTAACAAAAAGATAATCTAATTATCAGTAATTCATGGTAACTTAGACAAATTAATTATCGTTGTCAGTTTATTTTCAGTGCTTAGTTTATCTAGGATTTATAACACTAAAAAGATAAATTTGAAACTATTTTTATAAACCACTATTGTTTTATATATTAGATGGTTTGTAATTCTCAAAATAATGCGGGGGGGTCTTACGGAGAAGAGCATTAGATTTTTCTACATAGATTGTAATTAGTAATTAGAAAGTAATTTATTATTCTTATCATTAATATTAATACTCTCACAATTCCTAGCATGAGCCTTAAATATCCTGACATGTATTAAAAGTTTATCGTGGAGATTGTCAGTACAAATTTTTGTACTAAGGTACTTGACATGACGAGTGAGGAGTAAACACAAATCTTGTATTTAAGGTGCATGACATGACGTCTCTTGTTGAGGAGTTCGCGCCATGCATAGTTTAAAAGTCTGTTTTTTTCTAGTTTAAATTTCATTGTCGCTTGTTGTTTTCTTACTTTTAAAATTATTATTAATATCCCCTTCAAATCTAATTGTTTTGGCAAAAAATGATAAGATTGATCTTATATTTAGTGCTTCAAAATTTCTTTTCTTACTACACCAATCAAAATAAATAAAAATTCTCTTTTTTTTTAAATATTATTTATTTGTAAACTACTCTATTTTTATTTTATATTTAACAATAAATAGTTTTTAAAAAAGAATTTGATCTAAAATTTTTAATGTATGTTTTAAGTAATCTTTAATCAACTGTACTTAAAAATAAAAATTGCTGTCAATAAGAATGTTTTTTCAAAAAAATAATCTAAAAATATTCTACTTTTTAATGCTCCTAATCTAAATATATTTAAAAAATAAACCTGTTATTCAATTTTAAAAATAAGAATATTTATTCTTTTCATAGGTTGTTTGACAATTTTATTATTTTTTCACAAAAATATCTATAAATAGGAATCTTAAAACTAATTTTAATAATAGATAAGTCTGCTAATTGGAGGTAATGAAATTGATCCTATATCCTACAACTGTGTGTGGCAATAAATATTAGGTTGTGACACTGATATAACATCGACATTATACTATTCAATAAAATCTGACATTGTGTAGTGAGGGCCACGTGGTAGATTAATAAGGACAAGTAATATACCACTAATTCTTTCTTTCAGGTCATGTGGCCCGTTGACATATATATAATGGTGTCGTGTTATGCTCAGTAATTAGTATTTATTAACACATACTTGCATATAAATTCTTCATTTATATTGTGGGAACCCATATATTTGTGTGAGGGTCAGACAATTAGGTTGGTGGACGCGTTTCCATATTTTTATAATATAAAAATATTGGATTTGTAACTTTCCCTTACACTTAATTTGGTTCGATTTTTTAGGAGCAAAAAAAAACTATATTTCAACGTGTATTGAAAAGATAATATCATATGAAGGTTGTATTTAAATCGGAATTAGAGATGAAAAACAAATTAATTTTATTTTTTTACTGGATTTTCTCACTTTTAACACGGGAAGACAGATGCCATTACTCGAATCCAGCCGCCACCGCTTCGTGCATGTCACCGCTTCGTACTTTGTTTGTCACAGGGCCTGGTTGTTCATCGTCTTGCCTATTGGAGCAATGCCAGAACTCGACCATTTCGAGTCCATAGTGAGGGAAAGACACTCTACAAAAATAGATATTCTTGGAACCATGGTACGTTATCTTTTTTTCTCTCTTTCTACCGAGTTTCGGAAAATTGGGATTCTTGAAAAAATCAAAATTAGTGGTCGTTCTTCTTAAAAAAATATATTTTTAGTGCTTTTTCAAAAAAATAAGTTTTTTTTCAAAATAATTTGAGGAAATCAAGTTTGGAAAAACCGCATGCTCAACAAATTTTTGAGAAAACATTATGAGTAATTGCGTTTTAAAAAATAACAATCTAGATTTTCTTGATGTTCACAGACTGCAAATGTTTTGTTTTTGGAGTCGCCGGTGGCGTAGGGTTTTCGTACTCGAACACGACAACTGATCTTGAGAGGGGTGGAGGACAAAAAAAAAACAGATTCAGATAATTATGTGGTCTTGTGGAATTGGCGTGAGAGGTTTCCCGGAGTTACAAAAACAAGGATTTTTTACATTTCTGGGGGGAAAGCTATGCAGGCTATGTACCTCAACTTGCACATACTATAGTCACAATAACAAGAAGGCCAACAAGACCCATGGTCAACCTCAAAGGAATCATTGTAAGTCTCTCTTTGTACCATTTTAAAACGGACGTTGATTTTAATATTAGGAAAGCTTAATATACATTTAAAACACAAATTTGTAATTCACACATAAAATAAAATATGAAGTTTAATACGTGGTGACTATTTATAAGTTTCTGAAAATACTGCTCTCTCTGTCCCATTTTTTATTGTTTATTTTGGAAAATGAACTTTTTAGTATCACATATGTTGAAAAGTTTTAGTTTCAAAATTACCTTTCGACAATCTGACAAATTTAAAATGAAAGGCAAAATAAAAAAAATGGACCAAAATTTTTCAAACCAAACTTAAAGTGGCTTCGTGTCCATCCTTTATCCTTATTTGTCACATGGTGGAATAATTGAACATTGGATACAATGGGCTTACTTAATACCTCTCCTTCTATTAATGGTGATGGAGGGCCCATTTCATAGGATTAGTGTCATATTCTTGCTACCAAAATGACAAGCAAAAGATTACAAATATGAGAAATGCTTGTCCTTTTGCATACCGAGAACTTGGGACCAGTGCTTATAAATTCCAAATAAGAAAGGACTAGGATGACTCAAGGTTGGTTGTCCAGAAGTGTTTGCCTTGTCCGCTCGGCGCTATGCCTGACCAAACTGAACCGCCTGGAACTTTGCCTAAACTTCCCCCACTGTGCGAGTCCGAGAAAATTATCCTTTCTCATACACATAGTTTTGAGATAGAAGCATATTATAGAGTTACGTAACTAAAATGTCTTTCCGGTGCAAAATGCACCTATTAGACAAGGGAACATCTATTGCGAGCTTCATTTTGATAATTCAATAAATTTTAGTTGATAAAAATATAAATTATAAAAAATCGTATGATCGATAAAAATCAATATATGTTCAATATATTTTATAACTTAATAAATGCGGGAGGAATACAAAATTATAATAAAACTATCTTAATATAAATTAATGTTAACCGATAAATTAAATAAATTATATCTATCAATGTGATTTTGTACAGTATTAAACTTTCGATGAGATATACAATATCAACAGAGTGGATCATCAAAATAGACTCAAAATAGAGTCTAAAAATATTGAAATACAATGTACAATCCAAATTTGGACTGCAGTAAAGCTGGGCCTTGTGTAATAGAAGCATTGCACGTGTATGAGATTTTAGTTATGGACCCTCCTAGATGCTTCTATGTTAAAATATGCGACAAGAAAGAAAGAGAATAGTTAGTAGGGGAATAGGCAAATAGTCTAAAAATATTTTGGATTGTGAGGAAGCAGCATCCTTGGATAATAGGGTGAGAGAGAGAATTATAATTTTACCTAAACTAAAAAATTCATTCAAATGCATTGATATTGAAATTAATCACCTAAACTATAGGAGTTGCGGTTGCCTGTGGTATAAGCCTTAGAATTTGAAGGTGGCGCTCCCTTCAGGTTCAAGTTTAAATTTTTTAAGTTTTTATCAATTTCTAAGTGCATAGATGGGACCCTGCCCTGCTTTAATTTAGGGTCTCTGCTTTGATATGACATGGATCCTCCAGAATTAATCGGTCATGGCTGAATACCAAATTATTCAAAAAAGAAACATATATCACATTACATATCTGCGTGGGTATTTTTCTACAAGGCTTGAGTATATTGTATAATACACACTAAAAGTAAAACTGGGGGATTCGATTGCAGACGGAATAGTGGGACTGTCACTTAAAGTTTCTAAACAAATTTCTTTTCTTAGTATCATTCTTTGTGTATGTTTTTAAAATTATGATTTCAGGACTCTAGTGTATATTATATATTGTATATATAATAGGAAATTTATTTCTATCCTCTATTTTTGATATTCTACACTCCAAAATAGGAGAGTGTAGATATCATTTTTGGAAGGGTAGAACTCATTTTCCTATAATATATACATATAATATATGTATATCTATTAAAGTTAGAATTCTATGTTCTCCTTGGCCACTAAGCAGAGATAGGATGCCACAGAGTAATAAAGAAGTAGGTTGACCCCAAAAGTATTAAAGCTTGTTAAGTAGGAGAATACAAGATACATACTAATCAATTTGTCCGTAAAACAAATAATGTTTTTATATGTGCAACCTATAGAAAATGCAAAAATCTATAAATCACACATCCATGTGATTAATTTATGATCAAACATTTTAATGACTCTGTTATTGTGCAATCTACAGATTGGAAATGCGTTGATCACGTGATACCGTTGGTGGAATCTACGATACTGGCGAGCCCACGCTATCATTTCCGACGAATCTTGTAACCTGATCAAGAAAAATTACCTGTACTGTCGGGTCAATGCCACCCCTTCGTCGTTGGTAAATGCAGGGCTGTTGGGAATGGATGTTTTATGGATCTGGAAATATTGACCTCTCAACCATCTAGCCCCGTTGGTCACAATACAATCTCACTCAAAAGCCCAAGAAGGGTTATGTAAGTTACTCTCCCCCCCACGAATTTGCAATAATGGAACAATAGTACGATGTGACTATTAATAATCATTCATTTACTATCTGAACTTCACATCTGTTGTAAACCCAGTAAACACGGTGATATTTACTAGTTAGAGCAGTTGTGAACACATCGACCACACAAGTATATCATATTTAGTAATTGAAGTGCGAAAAATTGACAATGTTTAGCATTACCGTGACTAATGATAACGAATGGGGCATTAACAAACGGTCCGAGATAGCATTTTATTGCGTTTGCTAGAAACGTGTATACTCACATGTGGTAGGACTTGATTTTTATGAGATTCCACCACATGAAAGTATGGCCATGTCAATACTGACCCAAAAAATACACGGTCTCTAATTTTTTTATTTTTATATTCAAAATATCTTTGGGTTTGGAGTTAAAATTAAGGTCATTAAAATGTTGAAAAAAGTAAATTTGGAATTTGGAAACATCATTTGGGACCACTCTTAAGGGCCGTGGTGGGTGGTTGGTAAACGTTTAAGATCAGCATTAATTGTGTCTCTAGAAAGTTAACTAAACTCTAGTTAGCATTGTATTAAGGTAATTGGATCTTCTAATGATGAAGCAAATTAATTTGAAAAATATTTTAAAGTTTGTTAAAGTTTTTTTAGCTCTAATTTTAATTTTATAGATTTTGAGCCTGAATCGAAAAACGGATTAGATAATTCTTTCCAACCAAACATTAGTCGACTAGACTTGGGAGATGGGCCCTATTACAAACAATGTTCATATTGTTTTGGTGCAGTTGTTGGATTTTGATACTTGCAGTGACTATTTCGTGCATGTTATATGAATACCCCTGAGTTCAAAAAGGCCCTTTCATGCCAATGGTACCAAACTCAGCTATGATTGGGAATCATGAAGGTTTCTCTATCTCTCTTCTCTCTCTCTTCTCTCCTCTTCTCTCCTCTCTCTCTCTTTGTGGGGTGTTGCATGCTTGCATGATGCCAAAAGAACTGACTTTGAACGGAAACTGTTGGACAAAATAATTGCGTGAAGTCATCAATATTGGGATGACAGCCCATCAACAATTCTTCCCCTCCTCAAGAGTTCATGGAAAAATGGAATTCGAGTTGGATATTTAGGTAATTTACCCTTCAATTGCTCGCATTTTATTCTTTAATTTCAGAAGTAGATTGAGAACACCATTTAATGATTTTCATAAATGAAATGATCTTTTTCTACCAACACAAAAAGTTAGATATTTATTATATCTAAAAATTTTACTAGACATCCTTCATTAATAGTCAAATATAAAATAAGAACGTTGTAGCTCGCAAACTCTGTGAGATTTAATAATGTGTAAGTTGCATTCTATCTTATTTTACATAAATAAGTACCTAATGACGCGCAAACTGTCCATATTTGGGAGGCTGCAAAACATATAAATTTTCCGATAAACTTATAAATTCAGGATATGATGACGGATCTTTTCATTATTTGCAGAATGCAGTCACACTGCTAATCATTTCATCGTGAGCGTCATTATGTGAATATTTTTTCATGGTAGTGGTAGTGGGTGAAATCATGATGTTTTCATCATAAAGGACTTTTCTCATTAAAGTGAAAATGCTCAATAGATATTAGTTAATTAAACGAGAGAAGAAAAATGTAATTTTGCTGTAATTTTCTTTATTTTCTTTATTGATAAAATCTATTATCCAAACATAGGATAGGACTTAATGAGTGAGAAAATTTAATGAAAAAAACACAAACTGGCTATTAATAACATATTAAAATAAGATGATCTCCATGAGCGTATTATAGGGATTATTATAATTTTAAAATTTATTTTGTATAAATATACGTGGTGACACAAGATGGAAGAATACAAGTGACTTCAACTAATTTTCTATTAATAAGATCAAACTCCTGTCAAGAATGCATGGATCCTTGGATGCTCAATGGCGAGGTAATTTGTTTCATTAATTGAAATTTTTTTTTGTGCAATCATATAAATGCCTGTTTATTTTAAAAAAATCTATATAACATTCATCATCATCTAAGAAAGTGCCATAGAGTTTAGGCTTATGTAGGTTTTCTAGTGTGGGCCAAATTTAAGCAAAACCCATAGCACAGATTTGGGCCATTGTTAGTGGAACCTAATCATATAGGAAAAGTATGCCCAACACCAGGATTATGACACCTTTCCTTAAAATTATTAACTGATTCTCACTTTGACCCTTAAAATATTTTTCTACATTGACTTTAAAATTTTAGTTTTTTTTCAATTAAGATCAATTCTTAATCCGTCAAAATTATTGATGAAAAGTGTGAAACAGACGAAAAAGTGACACGTGAAGAGATGTGGCACGTATTCTTAAGCACCCGTCGTAAAACCATTAAATCCAATGCCAAACGTGGAGTGGAGGGAGGGAGGGAGAGACGCCTGAGATTCAATTTTTGGCCTTGGACGCCGTCCTCTAATCTAACCTTTTCCACAAGAACCGAACCAACCATCAGAAGACAGCGGGAAACAACCGTAGCATGCAATTGCGAAATCAACGCCGCCCGCCGATACTTGGTCATGCTTGACGGTCCGGGGCAGGTGAGGATGAGGGAGGGGGACTGGGTTTGTACGGTGTTCGGTGCAAACAACTTCCTCGTCGATCCATACTGTGGTGTGTACGCGCGCGTGCGGTTGTCGCCTGCAACAAAGGATGGGGAAAGTGGAATGATTTGGAGTTTTTTGTTGGGATTTGGGACGTTTGGGTTTGGGTTGGGTTTGGGGCATGGGTATGGGTTAGCAATGGCTAGGCGTCAAGATTGCCAAGTGCATTTCCGTCAATAGTTTTAATGGGGCTAAGGATTTGGCCTTAAATGGAAAAAAATTAACAGGTTACGGGCCAATGTGATGAAAATGTTTTGTTTCAGGACTAAAGTGAGGAATCGGCCGAGTTGGATTAACGATTTTAACAACGAACGACCGTGTTTGGCATTAAAAGATTTTGAAACGATGATGAAATAGTAATATATTACTTTAAAATTATGAACGATATATATTTAAATTAACTTAGTTTTTCAAACCAGTAAGAATTCTGAGGGCAATTCTGATTAATAACATTGCCGACAAGTATTGAGCTTAGTGACAATTAATTCTAACCCTCTTTGCCGATTAATTTTATATTTGTAAAAGGAAAAGTTGGAATGTATTGCAAGTTTTTTCTTTTTTCAAGGAGGAAGTTATTTTGCAAATTCGTAAAGTGTAAAGTTTTTGTTGTTTTAAATAAGGAAGTTCCTATAATTTTACAGTACCGCAAAAATTCTGCTCCGTTGCTTCCATTAATCCTGTTATTATTCCCTTTTGTGTCAGGTGGGGGAATACCGAAGTTTACAAGGGGGACCTAAATTTGCAAAGTTAGAGGAGCAGGGCATCAAGTCCAAGCTACAAACCTAAGAGCTCTCCACTCATCATCACTTCTTGGCGGGACACCTCTCCCCAATACTTCAAGACATGACTAATCTCTTCTCATCTCTCGTGACACCAAATCACAATTCCACCAAAGTCTCTCAGCTACTTGGGTACCAGACATTGATATACTCAAACCTAGCTGCGCATGGGCATTAGGATGTGTTTGGTTTAAGCAAAAATTTGGTGAATAAAAAGAAATAAAAGAGTAAAAGTGATAAAATCCAAAGATTCAGATTTAAATGAATAGTATTTAATCGCATCCAAAAATACGGATATTTACACAAAAAATGGAACAATATTGATAAAAAGATAGTTACTCCAAATGTCTGTCATTAATAAACCACAAAGTACCAACATGAGTGTAGATCTCACGCTCTCATTAAATCTCACTTCCATTTGAGTATTTTTTCTAATGATTAAGAGGTTACTGCAACTTACAACAAACAATTAAAAAACAATGAATCAGTGAAGGAATGAACAAATAACATGTTCACCAACCTTGAGTTGTGAAAATATTGTAAACATCTTATCCTGAACATTTTCGGGATCTGTTACAGTGTAAGTAAGCTCATCAGAAGAATAGGAGGGGAATAACGAATCTTACTTCCCATGGGTTGTCGAATCGTACTACAACACAACATATTATAACCAATACACCGTCCTTTGAGATTTGTAGTCCAACCCCCATTGTCTAATCTAGGCCAATAAAAGGGCCCATAATGACTTTTGGGTCTCGGTACTTCTAGGCTATTTTCTACAAATGGCACTCTTTTTCTGGTGCTAAGGTACAAAACAAAAACAAGACGAACAATACACAGGGACAACGCTAAACACCATCAAAAGTATATTTTTTTTAAAAGTCGATGCGGAAATGTCGATGAAAATTCTCTCAAAAGCGGTTATCTGCTGAATTTCCAATGTGATATACTCGAATGTGTGTTGTAACAACCTTTGCATTCCAACACACGAGCCCCTAATAGAGGCGAAAACTTTTAGGAATGAGTTCAATGCGAGTGTCTACTGAGAGCATTCTTGCTTTCTAATTTGGACGGACTCCATAGTGAATTCTCTCCAGCAGTTTTGATACACTTGTTTTTCCTCCATAATGCACTTGAAAAAACGTCACCTGTGTCCTGGTTCAAGAATCGTAGCACACAATCTATTCAGCCAACAAAACTAATGCGATTTGTCACATCGCAATTGAGCATAAAATATATGACTTCGACCACTCAGATGTTCCACAAAGTTCTATGTCCTGCAAGATAAAAAATGTCATGCAAATCAAAAGAAATTCCTCAAGCGGAAAACAATTTTTTGGACATCTTGTCTTTCATTTTTTGGACATCTTGTTTCTTAGATTTTCACCATCAACTCCATTTATATATAGCACTGGGTTATGGCCTTTTGTCTTAGATAACTTGTAGCTAATATGCTTGCACATGACAGACTGGTAAAAGGTAGCTTATTGGCACATCCTGGCTGACAAACCCAACCAATCAGAAGAACGAACCTTTTTTTGTCTTCCTTCTTATAGTATGACAATAGGACCTGAATTCGAACTAACCATAAAGACGCCCTCTTGTAACGTCTTGCTTCGTACAGGTTTTATCCCTCTATGGTCTGTCCTTTCAACACGTCATTGACGAATGCCACAAGAAGAACAAAATTCTCATCCTTGCACTTTCAATTTCGGGATGCATTTACCGAAGGCCAGTGATCTTAATTAACATTCAATTACTGTGATTTAATGCGATTGGATTAACTTTGTCTTCAATTGACGGTTCGAATGAAATCAGCAAATAGTTGGATATCTGTGGTGTTCTTGTGAGAAATGATGGCGCGAAAATTAAGGTAGAACATGCGGTGGTCTAGCGGTGGAGATGTAGGATTATTGGTGGATGCTCGGTGACGATTTAGCTGCCAGCATAGAAACAGTTTGAGATGGGCCGCGTGAGCTGTTTTCAGAAAATGGCTTACGATGGTCAAGTTAGATGATCGAAGAAGGTGTAAGTAGAAAGAGAAAGTGTATGTATGTTCGATAGCAACAAAATCGATTAACTTGCGCAGAACAACCGTTCTTCCTTTATATCCCAGCTCAACGCGTACCTGATGTTTAGCTGTCTGTCACCGGGCATACTATAGCTCAAGCGCGCTAACGACTATGTCAAAGGAGTAGGCGGCTTGGACCCAGCCACGCCCCTACAGCATGCTAGTAGCGCTTCATAATGCTACGATGTCACTCAATTCCGGCGTAGGGCTATTAGTAAGAATATAACGTGCAAGTCATATTTGTCCCTTGGCACCCCTCGGGATTTCCATTGGCCGTGTCCCCGTCCAAGCTCCAGCGTGGTTCCTCCAGCTTGCTAAATAGCGACAGCCCAAGGGTTATGATGCACTAGCCGGACGATGGTGGTGTTTGGTAGTTAGTATGCCGTGCTTGGTCGGGATGATCCTCGAGCTTGCTGTAGTTGACAATGCGATGAAAGAACTTTGCCCTAGCTCGGCCAAATGCTTTTGGCCTAGTAAGGCCAACATTTTACCATTATATATTCCTCCCCTTAGAATTGTTCCTCAATTCGCGTGAAGGCTGGTGCGATACTCGCCGAGGTCCTGTGAGCTAGATATGGCTCTTTGTTCTTGGTTGTTTTGGTGCAGTTGACCGCCAATGGTTCTTGCATTGCCTTTTAGTATCTCAAATGTGCACGTCCTCATGCCGTTTCATATGGCAGTTGGCTCTTGGTTTTCCATTGTAATAACGATCAATTCATCTTTTTCATCAGACCCTTGGTTCCTGTCATTATGAAATCCTTCGGATTCTATGCACCTATGGTTCCTGTGCCTTCCTTTTGCCCTATATAACCGCTAGGTTTTAACAGATCTCCAGAGCGAGAATGAGATTTCTCATTCATTATAATTGTATCT
>VIGQ01001504.1:15000-45000 GCA_009663005.1 Actinidia chinensis | reverse complement strand
ATTTTTTTGTTTTGCTTAATGGTTTTTAGCTCATATTAGCTTGGATTTAGGTACTATTTCTCCATTTATCATTGTAATACTTAAATTCACGTTTCAAAACCAAGTTTAACATTCGTTTCATTCAATCCAAGATTTCTCTTGTTTCTTTGAATCAAATCAATATTTTAGTTTATTCAAGCATTTTTATATGCTTCATGATGGATTCAAGATCTAGTCTTTAAAATGGGTTTAAAATATGAAAAATACTCAAGGAATTCAAGGGTTTCAATGGAGGTATCTCATGATTTATTGTGCTATATTTTTCTAAATTGTAAGTCTTAGTAATTGCATGTGGATATCTTAGATACTTAGATTATTTGACTAAGTTTGGGATTTTAATCACCAAAATGATGGTATTAATTATGGCCTTCATAGACATAATTAATCCATAATTACTAGGAATTCTAACATCAATGAAGATGTCTTAGAAACACCTAGGTTATTGACTATGTTTGGCTAATTTAGTGCACATACTCCCAATTGATATTGGACCTAGTTAATCGATGTATTAACCTTGATTCCTCATTGACCATGTATCTAATTTCAATTGCTTGAGAATTATTGGTTTTCAAAGTTAAATCCTCCGAATCAAATACTCTTAGTTGTTGTGTTTGATTTGAGTTATAAACCTCATTGAAAGCCTGGAGAATTGAAATGATTAGATCAATTGAGCCCAATTCCCTTGAATTGGACTTTTAAATCTAATTTCAATTTGCTTTAATTTAATTGCCTAGTGTTAATTACTTTTATTTCATTGCCATAGTTTAGTAATTCAAAACACACATCAAAAATCCAAAAAAATTTTGGTATCTCCTTATTTTGTCCTTGTATTTAGTTTAAGCCACATACTTGCACAATCATCCAAGTAGCTAGTGATGAAAAGTTTAGCTTGTCAATAGCCTATAATGGGATTGGTCCTTAAGGAAATACGATTCCGATCTTTTCGGATAAAACTACAACCGTCAACCGTGCACTTACGGATAAATAAATCACATTTGGGGCGAGTTAGCTACATTTACGGTGTTCCCACCTCTTTAACTTCTATTTAAGTGGCCCTTTGCATTCCAGGCCACTGTTCATTTCGTCACTTTGAGAGCTCCTAGAGAGAGATAGAGTTCACGCCACCGTCTTGCTGTCAACTTGCGTCCTTAGTTCTAGCTTCATTTCTAACTTTCGTTCCAACTTTGACATGACTGCTCCTTTTCTATTGTAGGTAATTTCTTCTTTTTGTTAATGTATGTATGTGGATTTCTCATCAATTTTTGAGATTTTGTGTATTTTTTGCATTGCCATTGTATCTGCTCTATTAATCGTGTGATTTGCGCGTTATTTTATCGAAGGAAGGATTATGGTTGCCCATTAGCCTTCTGATGGGCTATTTGAAAAACGTTTGAGTCCATGACTGGGTTGATTGGGTTGTTCCGAACCACCTCTGCACTGACGAGTCTGACCCTTGAATACTTTTGGGTACATAGGCTACAATTGTCTCCCTTGCCCATTTGACCATGTAGGTTACTATGCGACTTGCCTCGTGTGTGAGTGTATTGAGTTCATTTTTACAATTTGTTTTCTACTTTCAGAACATGGCGTTGATTTGAACAGGGCTTAATGTGGGTTCATGACGATGAGGCTTTATCTGGTTTTTCTTTTATGACATACATTCCCGATGATGTCATTATAGAAAGACCAGCCCAATGATTGACGCGAATGGGTTATAAAGGGGGGATAAACCATAGACGCATTCGACTGGTTCATTCATCAAGCGGGACTCTCAGGTCCCTCTTGAGTAAATTGTGTGGGGGGGGGACATGGTTATGTTCATGTTTGCCGTTGGACCTTTATTCACGTATCGTGAATTTCGTTCGACCGTGTTGACAGTAGACGCTTACATGGAGAGAGAAGGATAGAAAATTTACTATGAGGATTACTTTATGTCTATTGTGTAGTCTGACCTAGGAGAAATGCCCAGACTACATGTATAAGGGTAATCACTATCTTCGCCTTCAGAAACCTAATCAGCCTTAAACGAGGTTCGTTATGGATTCCTTTGACAATGATTTGTACCTAAATGATTTTGTTTGGGTCTCTGGCCAAGGGGAATCAAAAGTCGAGTGACCCTGGTCATTTCTTTATACCCAAGGAAATAGAGGTTTCATCCTTATTGGTAAGGTAAAATCTTTTCGATTCCATTTACTCAGTTTTCATTGTGTTACCTTGCATTCGCCTCATATCAACGTGAGATGATTTTGGTTGGTTTTTGGTTGATTATTTATAGGGTTCAATGCCCACTTTCGGAGGAAGTTCGATCACTATCCTACCACGATAAAGGCAGTGAACAACTGTCAGCATACTCGGCAGGTTGCTGATCTCTTTGGGTATGTTTCGCTTTATCGTTATACTATCCCGCACCGATCTGACTGCAGGGGTCTGCCCAGCTTTCCCCCTCTGTGCATCCCCAAACAAGCTCCGAGACGAAGGAGGTCACTCTCAATCAAAATTAGCAAACTTATTGAGGGGACTGCAGTTGAGTTTAGAAGGCTTAAGGAAGAGTCTAACAGGAAGAGCACTGGTTTGAGTGATTTGAGTTCATCAGATTCGTCAAGCAGCTAGGATGTGGACCTAGGAGCTATCGGTGATGTGGACGAAGACTTCAAGGTTAAGGACAATAAAGAAGTTAACCAAGTTAAAGATCCTGGCCCTATTCCCGCCATAGCTCCTCTGACCTTGGTTCTAGCCACCAAGCCCATATTTGTGCGAAGTTTAGATTTGGATGCTGCTGACGACCTTGAGTTTCCTGAAGTTCAACCCATTGCCAGGGAGGTTGTGAAACACGCTTTCAATCAAGGCATCAATTTGGGTTTCAGTTCGAGCGAAGAGGAAGAAGTAATGGCTCCCAGTGGGAGAGCTTGGGGGAAGAAAAAGGCTATAGAGGATGAGCTCACGAAGCAGCCTATAGAGCCAATTCTTATTCTTTTGAGCCTAACCGCAGACCAGTCAATCGTCCTGTCTTCCCAATAGGTCAGGAAGAGGAAAGGGAAGCAACCCACAGAAGGGACTTCCCGCTAGAAGAAGGGAAATGGCATCGGAAGTGACACAGCAGTTGAATTGGGCTCCAATGTTCACAACAGTTGAACTCAAGAAACAGGTTACGTCTAGTGACACTCTAAGGACCATGAGACGTGTTGTGGCCTTGGCGAAAGCCATTATGCTCCCACCAGGATTTGTGTGATGGACCTTAATGTTGATGACGACTCCGAAGAGTTCGGGGGCAAGTTGATCATGATGGGAGTCAGGGTTTTCTTCCAGATTATATTTCTCTTGCTTTTCTATTTTTTCTTGACACTTAGTGATTTTGTCGTGTTCATTATTTTGCAGCTTTTTCATGTGAGCTAGGCCCCTGCTGCCATTACAGAAGCATGTCATAGATATTGACTATAGGCCATCAAAAGATCTATAGCATGGAGAATGATTGAAGCAAGCTTAAGCGGAATTGTCTAACGCTTCGCTGCGTGGCTGAGATTGCTACTGGGCAAAATAATTAGGCTCACGTAAGAAGTGGCCAAGTCTCAAAAGTGTCCATGTTGAAGTGTTCAGAAGGTTTTTTGAACGGGGCTTTGAGCGAGCTGGTGGATACTTATTAGAAGTAGCTCTCACCAAACGTCGGACCTGGTATTTTCCAAGAAGGCTGGCTTGCTTGCCTAAAGGAGCTTAAATCTCCTCCATTTATAGCTCAAATCCCCGCCTGAATCCCATACCCTAAAACAATTAGGATTTCCTAGGTTTTTCATAAGACAGAACTAAAATTGGTCCCGTTACGACCATTACTACGGTAAACGCGAGCGTCATTTTGGTTACACCTTTATACGTTGTAAGGGCCATTACACTCCATTATAATAGAGAATCAAACAAAAACTCAACAGTTTACAACTCACAAACTTGTGGATCTGAAATTTTGAATTGCCGAAGCTCAAATCTAGCCATTGAAGACTCAAAATTTGTTCAGTTCGGTCACTTCAGATTTGGATTTTTGCTATCGAGTTACTTCAAAGACTCATCTCCTTCTTCTCTCTGGAGCCACCAATCGTCTACCTTATTCCCCGCCAGAAAAACGCTGTCAGTACCATCCATTGGCTAGAAAACCACTTTCCCCTACTCCAAAACCACTTTTGTCTAGTCATTGCTAGTCGTCCATGGGTGCAACTATTGACTCCGTTTTTGAGTAGAGTTGCTAGGGTTTTGGCCATGAAGGCGTTGGATGGAGTTCGGAGTTGAGAGATAGATCTATGATTTCTAGGTTTGGAGTCACGACTGGTTTATAGATCTGTGATTCTTAGGTTCAGAGACATAATGATTGGACTGCATAATTATAGTCCAAGCACCGCTAAACCGACCTAAGTTGGCCCTAGGCGTGTTTGAATTCATTATAGGTTTATATTGATAAAAGTGAAGAATTGAAGTCATAAAAGTACAATAGAGTCAGACACGCATATCGAGAACCATTGTTGGAAACTATCTTGAAAAATAATATTCATCTGAAGCTCAAAACAAAATGGAAGATACACTGTTGAAAAGATCTCTCAAAATTATGCAAAGGCATGTTGAACGAGTATTGCGAGAATTGGAGTCCAAGGCTTTAAAATAGAGTATGAAGAAAAAGAAGAGACAAATGTCAAAGGAAGACTCTCAAAAATCACTGAGCGTGGAGGTCATCCCGCCTAAGAAGAATGAAACCAACCGGGTCGAATGCCAAGAAAAAATAGGGCACCACCGTTCGAACGCTACTGCTACAGTTTCAAAAACATGCTAGAGGTTGAGAATTGGTGATTTGTCTTGGCGTTCAAACGCTAAAACTAAGAAGAAAAAAGACATTTGAACTCCATCAAGAAAAGATTGAAAAACGTACTGAGCTTTCGAATGCTAGATGGAAGGCAAAGATGGGACTGGGAAGTTTTCTAATCGAATTGGGACTCGGTATTTTGGCCATAACCTTTGACACCGATATCCGATTTAGATAATTTTTGGCGCGTTATAAAGAAGCTTCAAGGGTTACAACTTTGTTTCTAATAGCATTAATCTACATTGATCTCTGTATTTCCAAATCAAGATTCAACATACGGTCAGAAAAAGAAATTTGGCAGAATCCTAAACCTACTTGACCGAATTGGGGTTGTCTATAATACTTCCGTATGTCTTATAAATAAAATTTCTTTGTTTACGGTTTTTTTACAGCCTCTTAGTTGAGTTTTCATAATTGTTTCTTAGGTTTTACATTATTTTATAATAACTTTCAAGTTTTTATTAATTTATACAATTTTTTACCGGTATGCTTTTAATACAACCTTGTTTTATTTTTGGTTAGCCATGCTTGTTAATTTTTTCAACTCAAAATCGTTGTGAAGAGTAATTGGGTCAAGAATGAATAATGAAGGTATTTTAATATCACTTGCTATATTTCTTTCTTATTTTTTATTCTTCTCCTTCCTTCTTTAGATACTTTCAAACTGCGACATCCTATTATGTTCGGTAACTCATCTTCATGGATTGCTGGGCCTTAGTATATACGTTGACTTGTAAGCTTAATGCGAGGTAGGTTCATCATATTTGCTACGTGAATCGATGATGCACGCCTTGATTTTAACAACCAGATTTAATTCTAAGTATATTTTATACATGATTGTGGCTCAGTATATACTCTGCCTTGTATTTATTTGAGATGGTTTTCATTATTTTGTTTTCACAAATTGAAGATTGAAAAAATAATTATTTTTAAAAGCTAAATCCTCTGAATCTGAGACTCACGACTAGTCAAGGCTTCGAGTTGTATAAGAGCCTCCATTGAAATTCTAAGAAACCTAATTGTGGCTAATTGATTTCGAGTCGCTTTTATAATCAGTTTAAATCAGTTTTATTAGTTTCATAATTTAGTTTAAATAATCAAAAACCCAATTAAAAGAATTTTATTTTTTCTTTTATTTTAGGTTCAATTCACATAATTTCTAGTTAATTCGAGTTAGAATAGTGTGAGTTTGCTTAGATAAGGATCTGATGACTCTTTTTCTTAGATACAAATGTTAGTTTTTTTTTATTGGGATTGATTGTTGGGGTACATTATACAAGAACCGTACTTTACGTTTACCTTTAATAAAATGTCCCACCCTAATGCAAATATAATTTTGGTTTTTATTTAAAATTTAATAATTTCTATCGCAAATGGTTTTTCTGTGTCAGAGACATGTCCTCTCTCTCTTGAGCTGGTGTGAGAGTTAGAGAGCAATGACAGGAGAAGAGGTGTAGCGTGGCGTGAGAGAGGGTGCATGTGCAGTATGAGATCCAGAACTGTAGATCAGGACCGTGTGAGGGTAACATCCCTCTGCCTTCATACTATAAATTTTCTACTATAGGCTAGCAATAATTGAAATTACCTACAACATTAATTGATTTTAATTTATTGGGTATAGAGTAATAAAGTATTTTTGTTCGATTTAGGCCCTGTTTTGTTTTTTGGGGTCAATTATTTTGAAAATTTTGATTTTAGAGTTTTTTTTGTTTTTAATTAACTTTTTTAGCATTCATCAAAAATTTTATACTTTTTTAATTCGAGTTTGAAAATATAATTTTTTTTATAAAAATTTAAAAAAAACACTAAAAATGAAAAAACTACTTTTATCCCAAAAAATCAGTTAAAAATGACACGTTTTGTATAGTTGGTACCAATCTATCTCAAATATGCTATTAAATTTGGTTACTCCTCTTGACTCTCTTTGTTTGAGAAGTGAAGTAAAAAAAATGATAGTTTCTTTTTTTTTTCTTTTTTTTTTTTTTTTTGAATGCGAGTGACTTAAAATCATCTGTAGTATTTTAAATATGAATTAGTAAAAATCATTAATAGCTGTGATTAGAAAAAATCTAGGCAAGCAGTGTTGAAAAAATAGGCTAAAAAATATATCGCCCCAACCAAAAACCAGGTCCATATGGACAAAAAAAAAAAAATTTTTAGTCGAAGCAGAACAACAGATTCAGATCACACCTGTCTTTGAAAAGAAGTATTATAATGAATTCAAATGACCAATTAATTAATCAAGTTTTTAGATATATGGTCTATGTTCTAGATATATTGGTACATCTCCTTCAAACATTAATATTCTCTCCTACAACTTCATTGATAAGTAAACCTGATTATGATGTACAAGCTATAGCAAATCAAGCCATCTATAAAATTGGACAAATTATTATCTAGTGCTCGTAGAGCAAATCCCACAGTGTTCTAACTTTGGAATTATTATTTGTCTAAACAGTGAGGTATATTATTTTTTGTCTGAATCGAGTCAACGGGTGTATAGTGTCACTCATCACGGTGGCGGTGGAATCGTTCGTGTAAATCTTGTGGATGTGATCCGTGAGACAGGAGTTTGAGGAGAAATCAAAAAAATGGTTAAGGAAATCACTATAATATTAGTATAGGCATATATTATAAAAATTTGATTACAAAAATTTAAAAACAATTGGAATGTGTTAATTTGTAAATCCATTAGGTTAATTTGAATCCAAATTGTTTTAAATGGATACCGCCATCTAAAATCGATTTGATCCATTTTTTTTTCTTTTGAAAAAAAAACCCAATGAAGTATGAAAATTTTTTAAAATGAAAAAAAAAAATGAAAGTAAATTGAGTTTCTTTTAATAAATATAAAATTTAAATTATTTAATGAAAATAAAAATGTTCTTTTTCTAAAAAAGGTTTTAAAATCCTTAAAATGGTAAGAATATATAAAATAGGATATTAGTAATATAGTATATAGTTAGGGTTAAAAATGCAAAATAATTTAATTCGGAGCTGGGATCGGATAACAAAAATTGTCCCGTCCCGTCCTAATTTGTTTTGTCTCCCGATCCACGCCTTCGAACCCCGAAAACCACCCCCCCCCCCCCCCCAAAAAAAAAAAAAAATTCACCCCGTCGGAGTGGGCGATTGGGGCGGGCGGGTTGGGAGAAATTGCCATCCCTACCTCTAGAGTTGATGCTATTCAAGTTTTGGCCCCTAGGGCCTCTTTCTACTGAGGTGGCCCTGGTTAGTATTACTTGGAAGACAGAGAAGCTTGGTGTGCATTGCCGGATCGTCTACTTTGTCCCCAAAAGTTATTTAATGTGGAGATTTAGTCCCCAAAAGCTCTGTAACAAGCAGCTCGGTTTCCTCCGAATGAATTCGACAAACTCTTCCACGGGTATTGCCTGTGTCGGGAGAAGAAGAAACTGTTACTGTGATGCTTGAGTTTGGCATGCTCGTGGCAATATAAACATGACCACCACTTTCGAGCAGCCGACTCAGGCAATTTTGTAATTGACTGGGCGTGATCTTGGTAAAAACTTTTGGATCATATCCATTCTTTGGGCTATACTTTAAGAAGATCTTCCAGCACTGCTTGGTTGTCTCCTTGAAGCACTGAAGCTCGGTTTGCCGTCTAGAATAGCTTTTGTAGTTTCTTAGACTTGTCTTATAGCTAGATGGTTCTGTGTAGCAAGCGAACTCTAGACTTGTAATCGGATTATCTTTGTAATTTGAGTAGTTTTGTACTTCAATCATATTTCACTTCTTGCATCTTGTTGGTACTTTGATCTTTGTTTTCGAATGTACATTTCTATATGTCGCTTGATTCCGTAGAATCGTAGTTCGGAGATCAATCGTAGCTTGGCACCTTTCTTTAAAGACATTTTGGATAGAGGCTCGGAACTCATTAGGAGCTCGGCTCTAACTCTTCCATGAATGAATTTATTTTTGCTAAGTATACAATTGTAAAAATTTGAAAGAGATTTAGAGCCTCGGAACTTGCCTTGGAGTTCAAGCTAGCCCTTTGAAAATTTTGCAAGTGTACTTGGTGCAGAATTGTGGACAGAGGTCGGAGCTCAGATGAGCTTGGCTAACTCCCCCTAATATCTTGTTCGGTAGTTTCAAAGTCCATACTTTAGTAAGTAAAAATATGATAAGTGTATTGGTTAAAAATGATTTAGTGAAAATGTTATATCTTTCGTGATAATAAATTTTCTTCCAAGGGGTTGTTGCGAATTCTAAGGTCTCGGAACTTGTTTGTCTTCTGAATCTTTGAGATAGTAAGTGTCCTTGTCAGCGAGCTTGACTATCTTGTAAGCCCTTCCCAATTAGGGCCGAACTTTCCTTCTGCTGGGTCCTTGGTATTCCCAACAACTTTTCTCAAAACGAGATTCCCAACTGAAAATTCTCTATGTTGGACCTTCTGGTTGTATGTCTTGGCTAACTGCTTCTGGTAGTCAGTCATCCGTATGAGCGCGTTTTCTCTTCTTTCATCTGCGAGGTCGAGGACCCGAGCTAAAACTTCTTCATTGTGACTGGCGTCGTATGCTTCGGTTGTATTGTGGGTAAATCGACTTTCAAGTGGGATTCAGTTCGAATTGAAGGCCATAGAATACAGACGTTTTCATTTGATTACTTTCCGCGTGTGTTGATGGCCCACAAAACGTTTGACAGTTCTCGACCCCCATCATTTGACGGAAACAATATCAATCAATGCAAGCCACTTCCACTCATTGTACAATCATACGTCCAAATTGTGATGTCATAAGAGAATGACAGTCCACCTTAATATTGAAGTGGGTAACATGATTGGGGTTAGACTATAGTCCTATCTAAAATATTGACATGGCATAACGTGATTGGGGATTGAGAGGAAGCTTCCACAGATTTTAGATGGATATGACTATAGGCCCTACGGTCATTTTTCTAAAACCTATATTTATCACACTCAATTTCAATAATTAATTGTTTGTGAATGCGGTGTGCTAATTTTTAGGTCACCAGCTCCCTCATGTAATATGGAAAATGAAGGAATAAAATAAATTTACAAACTGTCTTAACCATTTTGTATGGGCGATGTAAATTTATTTATTACATTATGTATGTTTGTAAGGTTCGCATTGTTTTGCTTTTCACTATTTAGTTCACATTATAATCCATATGGGAGGGATTTACAAAGAAATTCCCAAATTCTCTCACAATTTTCTAATAGAGTTTGTGAATTTAATTTACTAAGAGGGATGGACCCAAAGGGTTCGTCGAGGGACAATCGCACTCCAATTCCTTTAAAAAAACTCTAAATTATTCTAACTGTTTGAGAATAATTTGAAATAATAAAGTTTCATATCCCAAATTATACGAATTTATCTTTCTCTTTGCCAACCACTATATACTTCCGTAGCCCTCAAAATAAAATTCTTATTTTTCTTTACTAGAGTATATTTGTACTTAGCATTGTTGGATAATATTCAGTAAAATAAACCTTTAATCACTAAAACTGTGACGATTTGGGCGATCATAATGAAATCATCACAACGCAAGTCACTTCCCTCATTTTAAGTCATGCTTCAAATTGAGCAATTCATAATAGAAATGACAGTCCTCCTTGATATGACGTGGCTAACATGATTGGTGATTAAGAGTATCTTCCCATATTTTTAATAGGACTAAGTCCTAACATGATTCTGATATTTTTACATGTACAACACCTAACTCCTCTCCACTAAATTACTATAAATACAACTATTTTGGATCCAACCTCTTATCCCCCTCTCTCTTTCCAAAATGGTGCACAGGGCTTCATCCATTCGTTTCTTCTCTCTCCTCTATCCTCTTCCTTCTTATTCGCAACCCAAGGAAGAAACATACTGTGCTCTAGAACTTCTCTACAGGCTAAGCTGATGCAATGCTGCGGTCGACACGAGCGTGGTTTCGAGGCGATTCAACAGATATGATTGATGTCTTCACAGGAGGCTGAGGAGGGATAGGATTGAGAAATTGCCAGTGCAGCCCAATGTTAATTCCTCTCACTAATGGTGGCGATGTCACAGTGAATGAATCACTGGAAAAGCATTCTATTATTACTTTGCTGAAGCCCCAAAGTCTCACCACTCCTTGCCTCTTCTTCTTTGTCTTAATGGAGTAATCATTTTCATGTCATGTTTCAAATTTTTTGTTTTTGTGGGTCAATGTCAACCACTAGTATGACGTCCACTTAATTTTGCTTTTATTGGTTCATGTAAATAAAGAGACTCTAATGACAATTAATTGTCGTGTAAGGGTTTGTTCAAGCCTTTGGTTTATCTAAGTATTTGAAAACTAAAGAGATATAATTTGAACGGTTTTTTGTTTTTCTAATATTAGATGATTTTAATTCTCAAACCAAGGTGGGCTCTTATGGAGGACTGGGAATTAGATTTCTACAATAGATCTTCATTGTATTAAAATTATTTACTTATTCTTATCATTCATATTAATAATCTCATACATTCCTAGCATCTGAGCCTTAAATTTCAATTCAGATATTTTCTTAAATATTATCGTGTAGATCACCAAGTCTGATAATAGGGTCAATGACATACCAGTAATGAGGAATAAATCTTGTATTTTAGGTCAAAAAGAGAAGTTACAACGTCTTTAATTGTCCACTTTTCTATAAAATCAACTAACTCAAACAAAAAAAATTCTCAACTCCACTTATTTTGTTAATATTGATCCACCTCTTTTGTGTTTTAGTTGTTGACAAGATGTGATCTATTGTTGTATTATTATAATGGGTTGGGCTATGGGAGTAATATTCTAGATTGTGCCATAATTAATGGTGAACAAAAAAATAATATTGATCCTCTTACTTTTTAAAACTATGATTAAGATTCTCTCTAGAATTAATTATTTTGAAAAAAAATAACAAGATTGTCCTTATATTTAAGGCTTCAAAATTTCTTTTCTTACTACACCAATAAAAATAAATAAATATTATCTTTTTTTTTAAAACACTATTTATTTGTAAACTACTCTATTTTTCTTTTTTATCATTAAAAATTTTTTTTCTAAACAATTTGATCTTAAATAAGTTACTTTGTAATGTACTCTTAATTCAAAACTGTACTTAAAAAATAAATAATGCTGTCAATACAGAATGTTTTTTCAAAAAATAATCTAAATATTCTAACTTTTTAGTGGCTCATAATGTTTAAAATATATTTAAAAATAACGTTTGTTATTTATTTATTTGTTTAAAAAGAGATTGGATGAATATTTATTTATGTTTTAATTGGTGTAGTGAGAAAATTAATAGAAAGCCCTAAACATAAAAACAATCTTATTAATTGTCACCAAAAATTATCTATAAATAGATATCTTGATGATAATTTTAAAATAAGATAAGTCAGGTGCTAATTCATAAAACTTCAAGAAAGGGAGGTAATGAATTTATCTATATTCTATAACTTTGTGTGGAATTAAATATTAGGGTGGCATTGATATAACATCGCATTATTATCTCTCGCTTATCTATGGCCTTGAAATTAATTGAGTGATTCAAAACGACTCAGATTTACCTCAAATATTTTTTCTGTCCAAAACTATCAGACACTTTCACTTCTCTACCTCTCATCACTTTCACTTTCTCTCTCCATTATAACTCTCACTTTCTCTCCTTTTTTCCCATCAACTTTCACATTCAACCTTTTTATATATTTTTTAATACCCTTATTCTTTTTTTTTTACTTCACTTTTGAATTTTATGTAAATTTTTTTATATAAAAGTTTTATAAACCTCTTTCTTCGTTTTCTTTTAATACCCCTTGATTCTTTTATTTTTCTTTTTACTTTAACTTTCGAATTTTTATATAAAAAAAAAAAAGTATAATTTCTTTTGGAGAACGATATTAAAAGTTATTATTTTTTATGTATTTTATGATAAATTAAACTATTAAAAAATACATTATTAATTTGTCAAAAAGGATAGTCTCAAATAACAAATAAATATATATTATCAACCCATCAAAATTTTTAAAAAATATTAAAAATTTTGATCCATATTGTTTTTCTTTTAAAAAAAACATAGGTGGGAGCAAAAAAAAGTATCAATTTTTATCATAACTTTTTTATATGTAAAAATTAAGACAGTGAAAGTAAAAATAATAAAAATAAGTAATCAAGGGGGTATTTAATAAGAAATAAAAAATAAAAGGGTTATAAATTGTTTTATCATAATTTTTATTAATATAAAATTAAAAGTGAAAGTAAAAAAAACTAAAAACTAAGGGGGGTTATTAAAAAAAGAATTAAAATGGGTGTGACAAAATTGTAGTAGAGGAAGAATTGAAAGTAAAAAAATTAAAGTAAAAACAAAGGTCATATCGAGGGGGTGGGGATGTTAGGGGTGAAAAAAAAAACTCTTTATATTAGTTTAGATTAGATGAGTGTTTTCTGAGAAAGTTACTTGTAGAGCACTTAATTGTGATTGTTTTTTATTTTTATGTTTATTTAATTCTTCGTGATGATGTAAAATATCATCAAAATTGATGAAAAGATTTCTTTTTTTTTTGTAGTGCACGAGGCACGGAACAATTACTGTAGTTGTATTCAATAAAAAATCTTACATTGTGGTAGATAGTGAGGGCCAAATGGTTAGATAACAAGAGACAAGTAACAACTCTAAATCCTTTCTTCCAGTGTTATGATGACTAGTGGCATTATTATTTATTGGTATCGTTGTTAATAGTTACACTGCAGCATAGTATTATTAGTGCATACATTTGCATATATATTTGTACAAATTTTTTCATTTGAATGTGTGAGGCCCACATAGTTGTGTGAGGGATCCATACAATTCAGGTGAGAGACTTTCTATATTTTTTATAAAAGTATGTGTGTTTGTAACTTTTCTCTTTCACCTAATTTTTGTTCGGATTTAGGAGCAAACTATTATTTCAATCATCGGTGAGAAAGATAATATCATATGAAGGTTGTATTTAGATCAGGGATTTAGTGGATGAAAAAACAATAATGTTATTTTTTACTTGATTTTATCACTCTTACCACGGAGACAGATTCCATTACTCGCATCCACGCAAACACCGTTTCGTACTTCGTTTTGTCAAAGGGACCTGGTTGTTTCATCTTTTTCTTGCTTGGGAAGCAATGCAAGAACTCGGACCATTCCGAGTCCATAGTGATGGAAGACACTCCAAAATAGATATTCTTGAACAAAGGTAGTATCTTTTCTTCTTCTTTTCTAATGGAGTTCGGAAAATTGGGAGTTTTAAAAATTCAAAATATTCTTCGTTTTCATGTCTTAAAAATATATATTTTTACTGATTTTTCAAAAATGAGTTTTTTCTCAAAATAATTTAAGAAGTCAAGTTTGGAAAACCCGCCTGCTAAACAATTTTTGAGAAAACATTATGCGTAATTGCTTTCGAAAATAACAATCTAAATCTTCTTGATGTTCACAGCTGCAAATGTTTTGTTTTTGGCGTCTCCGGCCGCGTATGGGTTTTCATACTCAAACACGACATTTGATCTTGAGAGGGGTGGGGACAAAAAAAACAGCTTCAGATAATTATGTGGTTCTTGTTGAATTGGACTTGATGAGTGGTTTCCAGAATACAAAAACAGAGATTTTTACATTTTCTGGTGAGAGCTAAACGCAGGGCATTATGTACCTCAACTTGCACATACTATACTTCACCACAACAAGAAGGCCAACCAGACCCTTGTCAACCTCAAAGGAATCATTGTAAAGGTCTCTGCTTTTTTACCATTTTTAGGATGAACATTGAAGTTGAATTAGAAAATCTAATATCATTTAAAACACGTTAATTGTAATCACACATAAAATACAATATAAAGTTAATACTGTGGTGACTACTTATAAGTTTGAAAATACTGTTCTCTCTACAATTTTTATTTATTATTTTGGAAAAAATATAAACTTTTTAAGTAGTCACATGTGTGAAAGTTTTAAACTTTTAAAATTACCTTTCGATAATCTAAAATTTAAAATGAAAGATGAATGAATGAAATAAAAATAAATGTACAAAATTTTGTACCAGTGTAAATTCAATTATTTGTTAATATAAAACGTTCGCTCCGCTTCATTGTCCATCCTTATACCCTTATTTTGTCCACATGGTGGAATAATTGAACATTTGAATACAATGTAGGCTTACGTAATTACGTAATCAAGATGGAGGCCCCATTTCATGGTCAAGTGTCATATTCTTGCTACCAAAATGACAAGCGAAAGATTACAAATTTACAACTATAGAGAAATGCTTGTCTTTTTTGATACAGAGACTTGGAAACAGTGCTTATAAATTCCAAATAGGAAATACTATGTATGACTCAAGTGTTGGTTGTCCCAGAATTGTTTGCCTTTTCCAATCAGGCGCATGCCTTGGCAAAACTGAGCCATAAACTTCCCACTTTACGAGTTCCTAGAAAATTATTCCTTTCTCGTACCTAGTTTTGAGATCGAAGGCAAAGTATAGAGATTACGTAACTAAAATGTCATACCAGTGCAAATGCTCCGTTTAGACAGGAAAAAAGTTTATCTGCCCAGACCCAAATATTGGATTGTACTGTAAAGTCAAGCATTTTGATCTTTATTTTAGATTTATTTTGATGATTTAAACTGTTTATATTATATTCTATCGTAAATATTAATACTATAAAAAATGTGTGATCGAAAAAAAATCAATATATGTTCAATATTGTTTTATAACTTAATAAATGAGTGAGGAACACAAGATTATACATTATTTATCTTGATATAAATAATATTGACCGACCAATTAATTTAGATTCGATCAATATTAATTTTTTACGTATTAAATTCTCGAGAGATATTACAATATCATACAAAATTGCATTCATCCAAAATGGACTCAAAATAAAGTCCAAAATATTAAAGTGCACCTGCACTATCCCCCCCCCCAAAATTTGTGACTGCAAATAGGCGACGTCATTTGTAAATAGGAGGCATTTTGCACTTGTATGACATTTTAAGTTATGGATTGGACCTTCTCTCATATGCTTCTATGTTAAAACATGCGACAAGAAGGAATAGTTTAGTAGGGGACAGCAAAGAGTCTAAATATTCAAACCGATAGAGTAGCAGTATCATTGGCATAGTCGGGTGAGAGAGAGAATTATATTTAACCTAAAGACATCCAAATGCATGCTTGGAACATATATCACGTAAACCCATAAGAGTTATTGTACGTCCCTTTTTAAGGTTTTAAGTTCAAATTTTTTTAGGTTTTATCAATTTCTAAGTTGCATCTAGATGGAGTTTTGCCCTTATTTTAATCGGGGTCTCTGCTAGTGATAGTGGCATAGGTCCTCCGGATTAATCGATCCGTAGACCGAATACCAAATTATCCAAAAAAGAACATATATCACATACATATATTTGCGTGTTTTTTTTTTTACCATACTTGAGTATTATTGTATAATACATGTCAACTAAAATTAAAGAGCCATATTTTCTAAATAAGGGAACCCGACTGCAGGCAATTAGTGGATGACTGTCACTTCAAAGTTTCTAAATAATTTCAGTTTTATAGTAGTATTATCTGTGTATGTTTTTAAATTATAGAGTTTCATGAATTAGTATTGTATTTTATATGTATGTAACAAATTTCTTGTTATATATATATATATATATATATATATATATATAGATACCGCGCACACACTCCTTTTTAAAGTAAATTCTTATATTCATTATTGGCCCTCTATCCGAGCTATATGCCACTAAGAGTACTAAATAGGTATTTCTGTACCCCAAAAATTATTCAGTTTATTAAGTAAGGAGAAGCTATGTAACTTACTAGTCATTTGTTCTGTAAAACAAAAAAATTGTTTATGAAGCTCCATTTGCAACTATAGAAAATGCAAAATCTATAAATCAGATTAATTATGATCAATGATTTTTATGACTGTTTATTGTGCAATCTGCAGTATTGGGGAATCGCTTGATCACGATGATACCGATTTTGTGGGAATTTATGATTACTAGAGAGCCCAGCTCTTCATTTCTGACGAATCTTTGTACCAGATCACAGAAATACTGTAATGTCCGGGTCATGCCACCCCTCCGTCGTGGCAAAATGCAGGCTGTGGGAATGATGTTTATATGGATCTGGAAAATATTGACATCTACAACATCTATGCCCGTTGTGTCACAATGCCAATCTCCACTTCAAAAGCCAGGGAAGGGTTCTGTAAAGTTACTCTCCACAATTTTGCAATGAATAGGGCTTTTTATAGTAATGTGTTCAAATTCTTCACCTACATAGTCAAATTGTATATTAGGGAAATTTCTAATCAAATTTGAATCACTTTGATCACTAGATGCGAACAATAGTACTATGCTGAAAGTAATACTGACATTTCATTTACTATCAGAACCACGTAAAACGGTTGAATTAATAGTGGGCGTGTACGGGGCATGTTACACAGCGACATATTAAAAATATTATATTATTAGGTGAAGTGCGAAACATGACACTGGTTGTAGGTTACATATGCCAATGATAGGAATTGGTTATTACAAATGGCGATATAAACATTTTTATTTGAGTATGTCCTATGAATACACTGTCTCTAATTTTTTTACTTTTTTCGAAACATCTTCGGGTTTGGTGTTAAAATTAACGGTTCATTACAGATTGAGGAAAAAAAAGCAAATTATTTTGAAAAACATCATTCTGGGACCACATAGGGGCCCTGGGGTGTGTAAACGTCAAGCTTAACATATTCAGACACCCAAAAATTTACTAGTTAGGCTTATTTACTATGACTACTATATGAGCCTCGAAAAAACTTGATTAGAAATTATTTTCAAACCAACATTTACTGTCGGACTGGGTAGATGGGCCCTACTAAAACAATTGTTCAATTATTGTTGGTGTAGGTGTTGAATTTGATCCTTGCAGTGACTATACGTGTTATGCTTATTGAATATTCCCTGAAGTTCAAAAGGCCCTAACATGCAATGTTACCAAACTCAGTATGATTGGGAACCATGCAGGTTCTATATCTCTCTCTCTCTCTCTCTTATATATATATAGATATATATCTCTTGTGGGGTTGTGTTGGCTGCTTGCATGATGCCCAAGAAATGACTTTTAACGGAAACTTGTGACAAAATTAATTGCAGTGCAGGTCATCAAATATTGGATGACAGCCCATCCACACAATTCTTCCCCTCCTCCCAGAGTGTTAATGAAATATGACTGTCGAGTTTGGATATGTAGGTAAAAAATTTACCTATCAATTGTTCGCTTTTTATCCTTGGGGAATTTTCATAAGTAGATTTGAGGAACACCATTTTAATGATTTTCATTAAGTATTAAATAATATTTTTTCTACCAACACAAAAAAGTAATATTATGGATCGTAAAATATTTTTACTGAAATGCTTCGTTAACAACCAGACAAAAATAAGAACAGTTGATAGATCCGTAAATATGTGAGATTAATTATTTGAAGCTTGCAATTGTATCTTATTTTACAAAACAAGTACCTAATGACGTGCACAAACCGTCATATTTTGGCAGGTTGTTAAAAACATTATAATTTTGCATAACTATAAATTTCATTATATATGACGGATCTTTTTCATATTTGAGAATGCGATCACTCCTGGCTAATCCATCTTCATCGTGATCATCATTATGTTAAATATTTTTTTCCAGGGTAGTGGGTGAAACATGTATGTTCTTACATCAAAAGACTTTTCTCCGTTAAAGTGAAAAAATGTCATAGATATTAGTAATAAAAAAAAGAAGAAGGGAAAACATGTAAAATTTTCAATGTAAATTTTCTTTCATTATTTTTATGATATATTCTAATATCCAAAACCTAGAATATAGACTTAATGAGTGAGAAATTAATAAAAAACACAACTGGCTATTAATAACATATTCAAATAAGATTACTCATGAAGGATATTATTAGAGATGATTATAATTTTTTTACACATTTATTTTGTATGGAATATACAGCGGTGACATAGATGGGAAGAAATACCAGTACACTTCAACCAAATATTCTATTAATAAGATTGAAGCTTCCTGGCAAGACGTGCATGCATTCCTTGATGGTCAATGGAGAAGTAATTTGCATCATTAACGTTGGAACTTTTTTTTCCCTTTCATTGTGCCAATCTATAATTAATGTCGTTTTTTTTAAACTAAAATATAAATTCATCATCAGCTAAAAAGTTGCATATGGTTTTGGGCATATGTAGGTTTCTAGTGTGGGCCAATTTAAGCAAAAACCCATAGACTGATTTGGGACATGTTAAGTGCGACCTAACTCATCGGGAAGAAATAGGCCCAAAACCCATTTATTCTAGCGTTAATGACCACTTTCCCCCTTAAAAGTATACTGATTCTAACTTGAATATGGATTATAAGTCTCTAACAGATTTTATCAAATTACCAAAAATGCCCCTCTTCTAAACTCTCTTCTAGCATGCTCGTTACAACTTATTAGCTGTATAATTCTATTTTTTATTTTAAAAATTGCACAATAATAATAATAACTACATTGAAATATGTCCAACCATTCCCTCCTCTCCATAATCTCTCCTCCCTCACTCCCCCTTCTTTCTTTTACCCCGCCCTCCTCCCCCCGTCTCTACATCGTTCAATTTGGACCACTTATTCATGCTTTTCTCTTCTTAAGATCTTAAATTTATGAAAAAAATATGGGCAGACCTAACAAGTGATATTAAAGCAAAAAAAATTTGCGTTAAAGTTGGGTCAGTTGTTAAGTGTGCTAAGGCCTGCCTCGCTAAGTGTGTCCAAGGGGGGGACTGTTGAAATGTTCATATGTTTAGTTAAGTGGGACTAAGTTAGTTCCGTAAATCATTAAAATGAAAACGTTTCTTTGAATAAGTGACTTTTCGACTAACTGTAGCAAAAAATAATGGCTTCGTCCACTTACTTTAATCTTGGTATTGATTCACTTTTGTGTTTGTCAGGTGGTGGATATACCGAAGTTACAAGGGAGACCTAAATTTGACAACAGTTAGCAGGAGCCAGGGCATCTATGTTCCAAGCTCCAACCCATTAAGAGCTCTCTCACTCATCATGCATTCTTGGATGGGACACCCTTCCCCAAGACTTCAAGACATAACTAATCTCTTCCCATTCTATCGTGACCCACCAAACCACAATCCACAAAGTCTCTCAGCTACTGGGTAGCAAGCATATTGATATACCAATCAAACCTAGCTGGCGATGACATTAAGGATTGTTTGGTTTTAAGGCTTTGGTGTGAACTAAAAAGAAATAAAAAGAGCCAAATTGATGCATCCAACGCATTCAGATTTAATTGAATAGTATTTGATCGCGTCCCCAATAACGGATTATTCACACAAAAAAACGAAAAAAGATGGAATCAGGTCATGCATTTGCAATTAAAAAGTTATGTTACTCCAAATATTATCTCAAATAATAAACCACAAAAGTACTAACATGAGTGTGGATCTCACGCTATATTAAAAAACTAACTGAGTTGTGAAATATTGTAAAAACATCTTATCATTGAAACAAAAAGATTACGGAGAACGTTACGAGTGTAGTAAGCTCATGAGCCTAATAGTGACGGAAGAAGAATATCACTTCCATGGGTTATCGAATTCAAATCTAACAGATATAGAAACAAACTGTTACATTAATTGTGCCTTCGAAGTGCAGAGATGTGATCACATCAGATGTGTAGTCCAACCTCATGTCATAATCTTAGTCAATCAAAACGGGGATCATAATGGACTTTTGGTCTTCAAGAACTCTAGGCAAAGTTTTGTTGATTCCAGCCCATCTTGGGTGAGTCCAAAAAGCCCACTTGGATGAGTCAAAGTCCAGTAGCCAAGCAAGCCCGAGTGGAGTTCTATGGAGAGTCCATGGTGACGGGAAATCTCGAGTTATCTAGAACTCTTGGCTTGAGTCTTTATATTTTTGTTTTCCTAGATAGATTAGGATAATGATTAGGTATTCTAGGTAGAGTCCACCACCTCCTTCCTTAGTCTATAAAGGGATGGTAGGGTGCCTAGATTTCGCGTGGTTGATGTGGGCTGATGAGCGCAGCTTGCTGGGGCGGTAGATTGAGAGGCAAGACAAAGAGAGAAGTGAGAGAGGGTGTGAGTTGAGAGGTGAGTCTACCATCCTTTGTAAGCCATTCGTTAGAATAGTGGATTGGTGATTTCTCTCGTGGCGTAGGAATCGTTGGCCGAACCACGTAAATCTTGATGCTTTTGTGAGGTGGGATCCATAATGAGTTTTGAGCAACACAATTGGTATCAGAGCATAGGTTGGGGAGGCGATCGGAGCGCAGGTCAAAATTCGGGGTCCGGGAAAATGTTCCAAATAATTTTTGAATTGTACCAGGTTGTTCCTCCTCGTCGAGACGGAGCTCCAGCACTAAACCGCGTCGAAACCGGGTCGGACGCGCCCCCTCACGAACCGTTTGAAATCGCGAGTGAGATTAGTCTCAGCCAGCGCCACGTCAGCGCCAGTCACGCCGGTGACTGTTGACTTGACCTGTTGACCGTTGACCAGCCACGTCAGCTTGACCGTGGTAAATTACACTTTTAGTTCCTGAATTTTGGGTAATTACAGTTGGCCAGAGTTCTGTTAATACAGATGGTCCCTTAGAGTTACTGATAATTATAGTTTAGTCCCTGAGTTTGGATATTTTCAATTTGGTCCAGGAGGTTTTTGATTTTGTCAATTGGGCGCCAGAAATTTTAATTTGCGATTTGGCCCAGAACTTTCTAATTTTGACAGTGTGGTCCCAGAGTTTCTGAATTTTGATAATTTAGCCTGCTGGAGGTTTCTCGACATTTCGGATTTCATAAGCGGGGTTGGTTTTCGGAGATTTGCTTTCTATTTGGGAGAAGTAAGATGGAGGAGCATAATTGGGTTCAATGATCAACTTTCAGCGACAAATTTATGCCATATAGAAACTTTTAGGATGGAAGGACATCCATTTTGTAAGGAAAAAATTTTGCACGCCCCTGGGAGAATAAAGAGAAAAAACCTTTAGCAACGAAAGATGAGGAATGGAGAGAAAGATGAACAGGGAAGACGATGGGGCTAATCAGACAGTGCATTGGACACGAGGTGTTCCGTCATGTAGCACAGGAGACGAGTTATAAGTTGGGATGAAGTTGGAAGTGGAAGAGATGATCAGGCGAGGACCTCTCGGAACAAAGCCTTATGATGAGGAGGCTTGTGATTTGAAGCTATAGCTTCAGAGGGAGACACAGTGCGCGGAACATCGAGTGAGATTCCAGGAATTTGTCAATCAGGACTAGTGGTTTTGACCTACTATTAATTTTTTTACATTTAATTTGTTTTCAGTTTTTAATTTTTTTTTCATTATTTTTTTCTATTATTTTAAAAAAATTAAAAGGGTTATTAAAAGAAAAGAAAAAAGTAAACAAAAAGAAAATTAAAACTGATAAAAGAATAAAATTTCAGTTGAGATTTTGGGAGGACATTATATAATCTTTTGTTATTAAAAATAAAATCCTTTTAACAAAAAAAAAATAATCCAATTTTTAAATCCTTTTAAAAGGATTTATCAAAAAATATAATACTTTTTATTATAATTATTTTTAAATTCTTTTTTATCAAAAATATGATAAAAAAAAATAAATAAATGAAAAAAAATGATTTTATTTTTTTATTTTATAAAAATCATTTATAAAACTGTTATTTTTACTGATATAAGTAAAAAATTTTAAAAATAACAATTTTTTTAAATAGAAAAATAAATCATGTTTAAATTAGAGAAGCCAAAAAAAAATTAAAAAAAACCTTGTTATTTTACTATTATTTTACAAAAAAAATAAAAAATAATAATAAAAAGGGGATTCTATTATTAATAAAAAAAACAAAAAGGGGATTCTATAAAACAAAAAAATATATTTTTACCATACCAACCTTTTATTAATTTTGTTTTTAAAAGTAACAAAAAGGGGATTTTATAAAATAAAAAAACTGTTATTTTACTATTATTTTACAAAAAAAAAACAGAATTTATTTTATTATTATTTTACTATTATTTTATAAAAAAAAATAAAACAGAAAAAATGAAAAAAAAAACTGAAAAAAAAATAATAGTAAAAAAACAAAATACAAAAAAAAACTGAAAAAAATTAAAATAAATACAAAAAACTCAAAAAAGAGAGAGAGAGAGTGGGGGCATTTTGGTAATTTTATAAGGAGGCAAAGGAGAGAGGTGGTGTCAAGGGGTGGAAGTGGAAGGATATTCTCTCAAACTTCAGGAGGTCATTGAATTTTCAAAAAAGCAGGGGTGCTTGTGTATTAAAGGCAAAACCTCAAGGCAGGTCAGTTTTAGTGTAATTCACCCAATTATAAATTGAAACGAAATATACATGTGAGAAAAAAGTTGTTCAAATAGTTAAACTTTCTTTATAATAATATGCTTTATAGGTAAAGTAAATATGGAATTACGAGCAGAACAAAAAAATAATTATATTTGGGAACATAGTGAACAAATTTTTCTTAGTGGATACATGTGTGTGTGTGAATGGCACTTTCTTCATTTGGATTCCCTCACGCAAAGGTCGTTGGGAAAAAAGTTACATTTTGAGCTAATTTTAACCTAATTTTTGGGTGAATCTCGGTTATCGAAGGTATTTAACTATGTGTGGAATGAATTTTTCTCTATAAATAGATAACCGCAGTATATACATTTTGCTCAAATCGGATAAAAAGTGAATGAGAAAATATTAAACATAGTGATATCACTGATATGAAAAATGGGGGAAGTTTCACACGATGGATAAAAATATTTCTAAAATGTTTATATGCACTAAAGTTAACGTTAATAGAATGAGTTTTGGAGACCAAGAGAGAGTTTATGGACTAAGGTGAACCCAAAGTACTTCACCTTTCTTGCCGCAGCTGCGCCGCAATCCGCAGGACAATTGTCGCTCTATTAGAGGCGCACGTGGCGCGTGGGTGTGATGGGGGTGTACTGAGTAATTTGTTAATTATTTTTTAAACCTTATAATTCTTAATTATAGAATAAACCCATATAATTTTTCATTACAAAATAAACTCCTCAACTTTATCTATTCACTGAAATGTCAAGACTTTTCAGTTTTGATAATAGCTACCTTATCGCCATAAAGTAGGCTAATTTATATGTTATTGGGGCTGTTACAATGACTTTAATGGTGGAGTAAATTCGTGATTTTTCACATGAAGCCTGAAAATTCTATAAATACCAACATTTCCTACAAGTTCATAGCACACACAAATCTGAGAGTTCATCAGTGAGGAAAAATAGAGGGTTTTTGGCATTCTGCATTAAAGTCGTTCGTGAGAGAGCAATATTGTTTCTGGTTCGCCGAGTATAAATTGTGTTAATTTCTGTGAGCATGACCGTTGCATACTGGGAGATAGACTCCAATTAACCGTAAGCACCAATGACGAGGCGAATTATGTCTTCAGGAGACAGTGTTGAATGCTGACCTCAACCTACTTCTATTATTTTATGTTTATTATTTTAATACAGTTTCTGTTTAGTTTTATAATTTATTTTTTACTTTAAATTCACAATTAATTGAATTTTTATTCAACAAACGCCTCAAAACTTATGCTTTCGCGGCCATGTCGTTGGTACGTTTGATAAGGGAAACTTATTAAAGAAACCTACTTTGACATAATAACAAATAAATTCTAATTTTTTTTTACTTTTACAATTCAATGCTAAGATTTTTAAATCTTCACAATCATTATTCGTCAGCCTCTATTTATTTAACTCGATGACACTACATCTTCTTGTCCAACAATTACAAAAAGACACCTGTGAATTGTCGCCCCTTTACAGCCCCAAGTCACCTATTATCTACTTCAAATTCCAGCATTTGTTTTACTCAATTTTTTACACTCTTCTAATTCTTGTAGATATATAATGTCCAAATTGTAGGGTTTTAGGGTTTTTCAAGGTCTCCAATTCATCCTGTTTTTTTCCAATTGGTTTTGGCAGAAATTCAACTTAGGCTCCGTTTTGCATAGCTTTGTTCAGCTTTTTTTTAGCTTTTGGCTTAATAACAAAAAAGTCAATCAGAGTTGGCTTTTTTGTTTTTTAATCTTGGTTTTTGGTTAATTTTAGCTAATGTAAAACTACAAAAGCAAAAAAGTTAAAAAATCTTGGTCTTTTTGATAACAACCGCTTCAAAATTTGACTTTAAGCCAATTACCAACGGGCCTCAGCTGTCATCAAGTTCAATAAACGAAAGCTGCAAATAGTTTTGAATTATCATATTGTAAAATTTTAGAGTTAATGTATTAAAATTAAAAATCAAACTTCTTGTTACCAAGTCAAACTGGGGTTTCTTTTTTATAATTAATTCTAAGTGTTCACACCCTGCTACCCACTTTTATATGGAAAATGAAGGAATCAAAAATAAATTTATATGACTGTCTTACCATTTCGGTAAAAGAAGTTTTGTAAATTTATTTATAAATGTATGTATGTGTATTAGCATTGTCGATTTCTATTCAAGTTAAAATTTAATAATTTACACAAAATGTCACAAATTCTATCTCACCAATTTTCTATAAGAGAGTTTGCGAACATTTATCATTAAGAGGGATGATTCAAAGGACATAGGGGGCGATCGTACTCCCAAAACTTCAAAGAAACTCTTAAATTATTCTAATTATTTGAAAAAAATATGGAAACTATAAGGTTGGCATTCCAAATTATAACAATTTGTACCCCCATTACTAACTACATATATGCTTCCGTACCCTTAAAGTTAAAATCTTGAATTTTTATTAGAGTATGTATGTACTTAGCATTGTTGGATTAATATACAAGTTAAAATCAACTAATACTATGATAGTTTTGTGCGACAACACTGTACCATCAATGCAAGCCACTTCCTCATTTTAGTCATGCTTCCAATTGAAATATTTTTTATTTCTACGCTAGTTTATCTTAATAATTTAAAATGTTAAAATTAAAATATAAATTTTTCTTAAAACAGTGAACTGGCCGGTTTCATCAATGACCGTTCAATCGTCGAATTTACAGTTTTCAACTGGCAATTTTGACACAAAACGGATTCTGACAGCCGATCAGACTTTTTTCTTCGACTGTCGACGGTTCGACCGTCGCACCGACCGGGTCATTCCGGGTTTTAAAACATTGATGTACACCTTATCTCTCCTACTAAATTACTATAATTACACTTTTTGGATGCCAAACCTCTTAGTCCCTGCTCTCTCTCTCTCTCTCTCTTCTCTCTCTGAAAAAATGGTGGCATAAGGTCTCCTCCATTCTTTTCTTCTCTCTCCTCATCTCTTCCTTCTTACTCCAACCCATGGAAGCAACACTGAGGCTCTAGGCCTTCTCTACAAGTCTAGATGACAAAAAATTCTGCGGTCGACACGAGTGGTTTCGAGTGATTCGGACATGATAGGGTTGAAGTGTTTCTTCCACAGTATGGGATGAAGGAGAGAGAATAGGATTGATAAATTGCCAGGGCAACCCAATGTTGAGTTCTCTCACTATGGTGGCTAGTCACAGTGAATGAACAACTGGAAAAGCTTTCCTATTTTTCTTTGTTGAAGCCCCAAAGTCCTCACCACTTGCCTCTTCTACTTTGGCTTATGGAGGTAATCTTCCATGTCATTTTTTGCAATTTTTTGTTTTGTGGGTTGGCTTTCGATGTCCTAGTATGACCACTTAATTTGGCTTTTATTGGTTCAATGTAAAAAAAATTACCAGTAATTCATTGTTACTATAGAAATTAATTGTAGTGTCAATATTTTTCATATGTTTAGTTTATCTAGGGATTTGATAAACTAAAGAGATATAATTTGAACTGTTTTCCGATCCAGTATTATTTTTTAAAATAAATACTCATTATTTTTACCATTGGAGACCAACCCTACTTTTTTTTTTAAATTCAAAAAATAAAAAAATAAAAAAATAGAAGAACCATTGAGACCAAATTATTTTTTGGCCTATTTTTCACCAAATAATAAAAGAATGAAAAAAAATGGAGAAAAACCATAAAAAAATTGTGGTGTGGGATGATCTTGGACAAGTAGTAAAGTCAATAGTCGACGGAGGTTAGGCGTGTAAGCTACTAGCCTACTTGTGACCCTAAAGTTTGTATTTGGAAAAATGCTTAGGTCAATATTGGAATTCCCGACACTAACATGTTTTCCCTTTAACTGCATATTAAATTTCTACATAGATTGTACTTAGTATAGTATTAGAAAGTTATTTACTTATTCTTATCATTCGTATTAATCTCCCTCTTATAATTCCTATCATCTAGCCTTAGATATTGTGATATTTTCTGTAAAAATCTTATTGTGTAAGATCGCCAAGTACGAATTTTTCTGCTATTATGATAATGAGTTTGGCTGTGTGAGTAATATTTTAGTTTGTCACTAATTAATGTCCTGGTCCCATCTAAAAAATATGTCATGGGACTCCACGGTAATTGCGGAAGGACTGGGACTCAAATCCCTTGCTTTTCTGAATATAGTCACTCACTTGTTGTTACTGAAATAATACAGACCCTTTTACTTTTAAAACTGTTATTAAGATGGTTAATTATTTTTAAAAAAATAATAAAATAGCCTTTATGTTTAAGGTTTTAATTTTTTTTTTCTCAATACACCAATTAAACACAAATAAAAATTCTCTCCTTTTTTAAAACAATATTTATTTGTAAACTACTCTATTTTTATTTTATTTTTATCAATAATTAGTGTTTTTAAAAGAATTGATCTAAATAATTTAGTTTTTAAGTACTCTTAATCAAACTATACTTAAAAATAAAATTTTCTATCAATAAGATTTTGTTTTTGAAAATTCGATCTAAATATTCTACTTTTAAGTGCTCCTTAATCTAAAACATATTAAAAATAAATTTTGTTATCATTTTTTTAAAAAAAAGAGAATATTTATTTATTTTTAATAGTGTACTGAGAAAAAAAAACGAAAGCCCTAAACATAAGAACAATCCTTGTTATTTTTGCATAAAAATTAGCTAGAAAGAAATCTTGATAATAATTTCAATAAGGGATGTCATGTGGAATTCAAAAACTTCATGCAAGGTGTCTGTATTTGTCAAAAAACTAAGGGGAGGTCAGTAAAAATTTACCTTATGTTCTATAACTGTGGGGAATAAATATTAGGTGTGACGTTGAAATCTCCATCGCTTATTACTAATTCAATGAAAATCTTACTTGTGGTAGTGGGGGCCACATGGTTAGATTAATGAGAGATGAGTAATATGCACTAAATCCTTTCTTCCAGTGTTATGCTAGCCGGTGGCATTATTATAGAATGGTGTTGTCGTTACAGACCGTAATGCTTGGGATTGATTATTTCTTTTGTGTTTTACAAAGTTATGATAAGTTTTGAGAAACAAGATTTCTGTGTAGCACTTTCCATGACTTCTTCAGCCGTGCTTCAAACTTTATTGCATGTGGCAATCTATTTTGTCAATGTTTAGGGCCAAGCATCACCCGTCTCCAAAATTCTTATCTCGGTTTTAAATACTGTTTGTGTTTGTCATGTAAATGATGCGAATCTTAAATATACGAATTGAGAAACGAATTGCAAGAACAGAAAGCACGCGAGGTAGAAGGACAGCAATAATAACAAATAGGCCCTAATCCGTATAGTTAGAAATATACAATTTTCCATTGAAATACTTAATTATACAAAAGGCTTTGCTTACAGGTTTCGTAGATAAAGTGTTACGTATTCTGGTACTATTTATTATGTAACGAGGCAATTTTATGTTACTCGAACACGCCGCAACACTTAGTACATATTATTAACTTAAGCATTTTCCGTTTTCATTTTTTGTTTTTTGTTATGTTTTCACATTTAAGGACATGAGCTAATGTGGAAGTACTTCGTTTTGGTCACAGGGCCTGGTTGTCATCTTTGCCTATGGAGGCAATGCAAAGCTGGGACCATCCGAGTCCATAGTGAGGAAATGACACTCCCAAAAATGATTTTCTTGGAACCATGGTCGTTACCTTTTTCTACTCTCTTTCTAAACGAGTTAGGAAAATTGGGAGTTTTTAAAATCAAATAATTCATCGTTTTCATATTTTGTTCATTTTGTAGTAGACCATTTTCGAGAACTTAAAAATATAATTTTTAGTGATTTTCAAAATGATTCTTTCTCCAAAAATTTAAGAGTCAAGTTGGAAAACCGTTAGCTAAAAATAAATTATAAGAAAATGTTATGCACAACTGATTCGAAAATAACATCTAGATTTTCTTGATGGTTCACATCTGGCAATGTTTGTTTTTGGAGTGCCTCCGAGTAGGGTTTTCGTACTCTACACGACATCTGTTTTGAAAGGGGCGGGATAAGAAACAGCTTCCGATAATTCAATTTTGTGTTCCTGTTGAATTGGCTTGAGAGGTATCCAGAGGTACAAAAGTAGGATTTTTTACATTTCTGGTGAGAGCTAACGCGGGAGACATTATGTACCTCAACTTGCACATCTATACTTTACTATAACAGAAGCCAACAAGCCCTTGTCAACCTTAAAGTATCATTGTAAGTCTTTTTCTGTACCATTTTTATGACGACGTTGAATTTTTAATATTAGAAAACTAATATACATGTAAACACATAATTTTGACCCACACATAAAATACAATATGAAATTATATTGGGTGACTAAAGTATATAATTTGAAAATGCGCTTTTTCTATCCCATTTTTTGTTTGTTTACTTTGAAAATCTAGCTTTTTAGTACTCACATGGTTGAAAGTTTTATTTTTCAAAATTACTTTTCGAACAATCGCATATTATCAAAAGTAAAAATGTGGTAACTTGACTCTTTAAAATGAAGGAGCAAAATAAAAAAATATTACAATTTTGGATATCACTATAAAACTCATATTTTGAAACAAAACTTTAGGAGTGTCCCATCCTATACCCCTTATTTTGTCCACATGGTAAATAATTTGAAATTGGAATATGATGTGGGCTTGCTTAATTACATCATCCTTCTATAATGGTGATGGCCCCCATTTTATAGGTCAAGGTCATATTCTTGCCACCCTAAATGAAAAAG